>CAEGAE010091980.1:0-44030 GCA_903067095.1 Girardinus metallicus | reverse complement strand
ATATATAATAGTGATTTTTTTTTTGTATCTGGTAAACAATAGAAGCATGAAATATTTAAATAAAACAATTAAAACAACAGTTTTTATAGAAAAGAGATATGTAAACCATTGTTGATCTAAAATGTAAAAGTTGTTTTAAATGCCTGCATCCAATTTGCAAATTGTTGAGTACTTTTATTTAATTCTGACCAATAAGAACAAGAGTTGGTTCACACTGATCTTGATCTTGGTCCTCTGACCTTCGTATGTTGCGTCAAGCGTCACCTTGGTGACACATTACGGTGCAAATAAAGAAGCCAGTTAATGTACGTGCACACAGTTCGTGTTGTGTCTGAGAAGCTCCTATAGATGTGCACATGTTTTATCACATTATTAACTAAATAAGAAATATTCAAGGTGCCAAAGGTCCAACCACTGCCTTGTTATCCAGTGGGGGTGGGGCAGTGGAAACGCTTCTGTAAATTGGACTCAGTGTGTTATTGATTAGCTGCGTTGGCTTTCCTCCAGTCAGCTTCACTTTCACATACAATCAATATCAGAGCAGAAAATTATATTACTCTATTCTTCCATCCAGTAATGATGCTAAGGAGCCTCTTAGCACTAACAGATGTATATCTGTTAAATGAGAGTGGTGCCGTTTAGTTCCTGACGTTCTGCTGGGGGTGAGGCCGCTTCATGTTCAGAGCAGAGAGAGAGTTGCTGGTTTCTCTGTGTTCAGGACATTTAGAGTCGGATCCCGAGGCCGTCCTCGTCACTGTAGGAATAATGGCCGTCACAAACTGGACTCAGCAGGGCTGAGCTGTTCTGTCCCAGTCTGGCGTGGACTGGATGGACGACTGAGGCGGCAGACGGCTCCCCAGTAGTCAGCACATTCCTCCACACACATGTATACACACACAAACACTGTCCCAAACTGATTCATCTGCTGTTCTGTTCACACACACAAACCGGGGAGCGGCACGTCAGCTGCTAATTATTCAGCGTTTTCCTAAAGAGAGCGCGGGCTGATGTGGAGATGGATTTACACACCGCACAAAGCTGCTGTAATCGGACTGATTTATTTTGAAAGGTGAGAAGAGATCATCCCTAAAACGACGCCCGTAAATAAAGAGGCTTGGCCTGGTTTTGCTCACCATTTCTGGTTTCTCCACACCCTCATGTCGGTGTTTTCCTGCAAAGCAAGAAACTGTTTCCACCAAATAAAATCCAGATTTACACTGAACCATCATGCTGGAAAAGAAAGTACACCCTCTCTCCTACTTCAAGGTTTTGATAGCGACCTTTAGTTCCGCTAACACTAAGGCGCTACACCTAGATGGTATTTAGCAGGAGCTAGTACTAAAATGCTAAATATTCATTATGTTGATATCTATCATGTGTCAGTTATTATTTATGGTAAATATCATATTCACACCTCCAGACATCAGCAAGAAAAGCACAATGTCCAGATTTTCTTTTCTTCAGTTATGCGTCGTATTCTTTCTAGACTCCTTACCATCAAGTTTTTCTGCTAAAACCATTCACATTATATCTACGACTCTTGCCCAACGGTCTAAATTAAATTACATAATTTAAACTGTAAATTATGCAATTGAATGTAATTTAGATTATGCAAGATGTAATTTGCATCTTACATAACATCTTTGGATATTTTATCTATCTTTATATATTCTCTCCTAAACATTTTCAAAGTTAGCAATAGCGATAAGTTGCTGAACAGAAAATTTGTTCTGCCAGCAGCGCAGTAAGTGGACATGCATTAGCCTTTACCAAAAATAAAGCTAAACTGGACTGGATCAACTGGTCATGGTCAGTGTGGTTCTCCTCTACAAAAGCAAGAACTGTTGAATGTTGCTGACCTCGTCGGTAAGGTGTGTGTGTTTTCTCTGTCCTGCTCAACTTTCTGGTAGCAATTTGTTTTTACAAGCATATCCATGATTGAATACAATAACAGAAGTAATGCTTTTTGAAAGTGATACATGAACTTCCTAGACGTAACGGCCAACAGTGTAGATGCAGATGTTTAGTGTAGATCATGTGTTTCCTCTACTTTCTTCTGCTGCTACCAATGATCAAATACAGGCAGATTCTTCTTCTTCTGCTTGAAACTGTTGGGAGCCTTAAGAGGCAGCATAAAGGGCAACCGAAAGGGTGTCCAAAGTGTGACACAGGGGCCTTGGAATAGGTGCGTGGCCCCCGACTGTACTTCAAATGTGGCCCTCCAGCAAATGGAGTTGATTGAGATTTTTTTTTTGTAATTGTTTAGGATAACTAACAAATTTCTATTGCTCTTGCTGCTGAGAATAGATTCTCAGACATTTTCTAGACTAACAAAACAGAAAACATTTAAATCAGAAATTATTTTGTTCATGTTCATGTCAGAACTGTAGCTAGGTACCAACCCCCTCCCCAAGCCCCCCATCCCCCCACCCAAAATGCAGCACAAACACCAAGCAGGAAACACTTTTGCTGACAGTCACAAACAACACATTCACAGCGCTGACAGACTGACCCCTCATAGCAAACGTTTGGGCGCTGCCATTAATCCCGGCCTTCCTGTCCTCCTCCGCAGGGCGAGCATCAGCAGGGATCCATTCTACGACATGCTGGCCACCAGGAAGAGGAGGATAGCCAATAAGAAATGATGACTGTATATCTGGGACTGAGAGTCATTGTGTGTCTGTATGTGTGTGCGTGTGTGTATGTGTGTGTTTTTCTACAGAAGTCGTGAAGGTCTCCCATTCAGTGATTTCAGGGGTGAAGGACAAGCACAGGCGCAAGGGATTCTGGGTCATTTCTGGCCCTGGACTGTTTGCATCTCAAGTGTTTTCTGATGCCAGAGTGAGAAAGAGGAGAGGAAGTGCGAATGAACTCTCCACCAAGCTGAGTTACAGTGAAGAACAGCAGAAGAAGAGACAGCTTTGACTGTAATAAGGGAGCTTTTACTCTGCAATGCTTGGGAGAGACTGCCCTCTGCTGGGCTCCTAAGGAATTGAACATACTTCACCTTACGCCTTGCAAGTTTCCCTAGAGCTTTTTCACATTTTCTTTACTGTATTTTATCTGGATTTTATGTGACAGACCAACACAAAGTACTGCAAAATGGTGATAATACAAGGTTTTCATTATTTTTACTGATAAATTGAGAAATGAAGCATGCAGTTGAATTTAGCCCCACAGTCTAACTGTGCTCTACCAGCTTTGCATTGTTCCGAAATTGTTGCCCATTCTCCTTTCTAAAACAGTTGAAGCATAGTCGGATTGAATAGAGAGCATTTCAGAACGTCGCCTTAAAAAAGTGACGGCATATTAGGGCCATTAAAGAAAAAGGAAGGAGAAAGTTTCTGCCAAAAAACTTGTAGAAACATGTTTTAATCAAATATTTTCTAGAAAGAACAAGACAATTTCTGAGCTCCAAAAGTTGAAAAATGTTGAGGTTAATCTGAAGACATTTTATGGGAAAAAACAAAAAAAAAGACAAAAAACCCCCCAGAAAATTTCTGAGTTTGAAAAGTTAAAAATGTTCAACTTTTGCAACTTGAAAAGTTCAGATGTTTGAAATTCAAAAATTTCTAGATTTTTCTAGAAAAATCTCAAAATTCTTAAGTGACTTAATTTTTAAGACTTAGTTTTTAAGTAACTTAAGCCCAATTTTTTTTTTTGTCAATTTTTGCGGAAAATTTGGAATACACTCACAACAATCGTGCATTTAATACAAAAAAAGTGTGTATCTGTTGATTTTGAGTGAATATCTCTTACTGTGAAATTGCAAAAAAAATCTGGAAGGACTGCTTCTCTTTTAGTCTGCTGGTTTGTTTGTTTTTTTGTACATTTTCTTGCAGGTGTTATAACCTCACTCATCCCTTCTGTCCTGACTGTCAAACAGCACTACCATAGCATGATACCACCACCACCATGTTACACAATTTGAACCAGTTTTCTACAAGATCCAGTTGAGACAAAATTCAAATGAATCCCACATGTTTTAAATTGTACAAATCATGAACTACTTTGTGTTGGTCTATCTCAGTAAAGCGGACAAAAGAATAATTGTAATTAAGTTCCAGAGGCCTGACACTAAACAGAAAAGAAAATTCCAAATCCGTTGCCATCTCCTGCAGGATTCCTGTTGCCATCCTCACATCCACCTCGTCTCACTGCCAAAACGTAACGATGTTTTATAGCGAACTGCTGAAAGCCTCAAGCTCATCAGTCAGCTGGTCTGGTTGGTAGCCTTCAAATGACTGTATTATGCAATCCTTCTGATTTATTCTGTAAATTTACTCACGTGTAAATTATAGTACACCCAGGTATGTTCATATGTCACGGCACGGAAATGGAAACACGGCTGTATAGAGTTTATTAAAGTGGCTGTAGCTTTTAAAAGTTCTAATTCAGGTTACTGGAAGGACTCTGTTCTAACGATTCATCTTTCTCACTAGTTTCAAATCTTTTGTATTTATTTTCTCGCCCTTTCAGTTAGCGTGTATAGAATGTAATGTACAGCTGTTCCTTTTTTATGTTTGTGTGGTATCGGTCCTGTCATTCAACCCTCGTCCATCAGACTACAGTAGAAGAAGAAGGACTCTTTGCTGCTCTCTAGTGGAGAAACGAAGACTCCGCACTCTTAATGATGGGGAAATAAATAAATGGTGCTGGATTAAAGAAACGAAATGAACCGTTTTAGCGGTTCATTACGTTGACTGAGTCTGGTGGAGCAGTTGCGTTTGTCATCGCTGTGTGTTGCTTTGGGGACATCAAAGCCCTCAGATGCTTTGATGTACAATCTGAATAAAAAGTGACATCCTCCCTGCGGGTGACAGGTTCTGTGTTCATGTACATTCAGTGAGAGAATCCTGGTTCTGAATATTTCCCAATAAAAATGATAGACTTACGTGTTTTATGACTTAGTGGAGTAACAAGATGTTGTGGTTGAGCAGAGATTGTTCTGAATAGCCAAGAATTGTACACGAGTATATAAAAAATCAAAGTCGGATTTATGGATACAGTCCAGAACAAATAGAGCTGGTGCATTAAGTTCGGTTTATTATTCATATTAGCTGTAAAAGTCTGGGCTTCTCAATTGGGACTGTATGTATATATTTTTTTTTTTTTTTAAAAAGGCCTTTTTATTCCCAAACCGTATACTGGGCAAAGTCAGAAAACAATTCAGAAAAGTGAGTTTTTGAATTTTTGTTTGTAGTAACACAGTGTAGCCAGTAGGTGGTGCCACATCTAAACATTGCTTTGGATCCAGCGCCATTAAATCCATAAATCAGAAGAATAGATTCTAAACTCAGTTGGCAGATTATTGAATATAATGTTTCAACAGATTTTTTTCTGCCAACAGGAAATCTGACTTTTATTTTGAATTAATGCTGTTGAAAACAAAATCAATTATATTTGAGAATCTGCAGAGAACGCCTGAATCACTTTTATTTCATGTGCATCAAAAGATGCCGTTAAATACACACATCAGCTTTCAATGAAGCCGTGTTGCTACGTCTCTGTTGAGTGTTAACAGTACTGCTAAGCAGTATTGCTCAAACCGTTGCTATAGGAACCTGATAGATACTAGTATCATCAGGACCATTCATCCCGGCTTCATAAGTGTTATAATTCTGTCTTTATGTTGGCCCAATAATGGATCACACATCCTCCAGATTGTTTTTTGTTGTAAAAGTTAAACTGATAAAAAGTTGCTTCGTCGCTTCAGGACTAAGTGAGAGTGTCAAGGTACATGTTTCTTTCTGTACCCAATTTGAAAATGAATGTACGTAATTCTCAACATATAAACAGATATTTATCTGTTTATATGTATATCTGTTAACAGATATACAACAGCCAGAGAGAAGTCCACATACCCAAAAAGCTAATAAGGTTAAGTCTACCATTCAGTCTTCCCCGCTACGCAGAAACATGAGATCATTCAGGGACACGTTTTGTGCTTTTCTAATGCAGTGTGTAAAAGTGGAACAGCTGGCTTTGTTCCAAAACCAGACAAAAAGCTCAGAGCTTTGCACAGAAAACAACCCACAATTACCGGCTGAGTTTCACCGTCAAGTATTTTCCCCTTTCTTCTGTACATAATAAATTATGCTATTTTCTCTCAGTGAGAGCAATTTTCTCCAGGTTTTAAACTCATCAAACCTTCCTCAGAGTCATCAGTGCAATTAAGGGAGCCCATTTGGGCCAAAAAAAACCACAAGGACCCTAATCAATGACATAAAGAAAAATCTGTGGCACTCTGTAACAACGACTTACTCAGAGTACGCTTTATTAAGATGAAGAGTGCTCTCTTTACAGATAATGTTTTCTTTTGTTGGATGAAAACACGTTAATGTTTGGCAATTAACTTGTGATTTTAAAGATATGTGATTCACCCAGTTAGAACTCTCCTAAGCAAAAAAACTAAAATGTCAATTGACGAAACTGGAACTAGTTATTTTTCCCATAATAGGGCTGCATCGTTTTGCAGTCAAATATTGACATCAATAAAATATTTTAACAATAAAATTACAAACATCTGAACACACTAAACACAAGCTCTGCAGTTTGATTAAAAAAAAACAAGAAATAAAGATTTGAAGGAGTTTAAAACCATTACTTTTCTAACTTCTTGTTGCAGTTAGCAGGACTACAGTGCTAATACTTGGGTGTACATGTAGAGAAACTGCTTGGCAGTTGGTTTTATCAAATTGATTGCCATGAAACAATTCTCCAAACGGATCATAAATAACTTTTAAAACTTTTATAGCTTCATATAGCAGCAGCTAGCTAGGCTGCAATGCTAGCAAATAGAGAAACCCCTACTGCTGGTTTTATTAAACAAAAAAATATAGAGAAATTTGTCATAAATAATAATTAGTAAAACTTAGAGAAGTTTTAAAAGCAACTTTCCAAACTTCCTGCTGGACTAGCTAGCTAGGCTGAAATGCTAGCTCTAGAATGTACATAAACAGGAGATGTAGGTTAAGAATCTGCTTCAGCTCTAGTTCTCTTATTTCTTGCTACTGAAGCCAATGCTACATTAGTTGTTCCATATGTATAAGTTACTTCAGTTTTTATATCTATCTGACACACACTGAATATGCCTACTGCAACAATTGATTAGCAACACAGAATATTCATAAATGGAACACAAGTAATCCCACTTTTAAAGCTAAAATTATATGTCTAGAGTAACTTGCTATTTCTAGAGTAACTAGCCAAGCAGTCAAAAGGCTAAGAGTCAGTTGCAGCTGTGCTAGTTTTATTTCTGCTCCTCTGTTTTATAGTACAAAAGCTAACAACATATTATTACTGTACTTCTACAATGTGTTTATTGCACTTTACTGCTTTTAGGGGGAAGTTAATGTTCAGTCAGCTTAGTCACCAGTAGTAATGAAATAAAATGGCTGTGTTTATATTGACAGTCTGTGATGTTACTCTAGAGACATCACATATTACTAAGTATTGGATGTCTGTTGTAGTGGATTAGATTAATACTAAATCATGCAGCATTTTTCTGAGTTTTGATTGAAGAACAAATTTCATCCACTTCCCAATTAGTCTATGCTCTGTTTTGTGTTGGCCTGTCACATAAAAGCACGATTAAAACGCAAGTTTGAAGTTGTATTGTGACAAAATGTAAAGAGCTTCACGGCGTCAGAAAACCTAAGGTTTTGCTTGTGTTTTGTGTAAAAACACCAGTCAACAACCACATATTTATGTGCATACAAATGGTTCCACTTACGCTCTAAAGACGTTTTGTAGCAACCGTGGTCTGTGTATTTAAGACCCCCTACACACGTGACGAGCACAAACGGGTCCTCGTCAGTAGCATCCACATAAGCCTACTCGCACACGCCTACACCATGGAGGCCAGAGGGACTGTAATTAGGAGGGGGACGGTAACAAACGCCGGTCATTGCTTCCTACACCCACACACAGCCATCAACGCAATTCCATCTTCCTTTGAAGAATTTCAAGGGAGTCGCATGGAGCTCAAGGAGCTCCTGCAGATAAAGGAGTTCCAGTGGTCAGTTTGCGCTGATGCTTGTGAACGCCCCACTCAGGGAGTCACAGCACACTCGTGAGTGGGAGACAAGCAGGTCTTTTAACTGTTAAGTATCTCTTTATTTCTGCTTCTCCCTCGTTAGGCTCTGGACTGAGATAAAATGGGAGGAAACGGGAATGAGTCAAGGATAACTCCGTAATGAGAACCTGTGTGCAAAGCACAGGAAATCACCTGATGTTTTTGATTTAGGGAAGAAACTCATTTTCTCTGAGTTTCTATCTATGTTGTTCCAGATGTTCCGGAACATCTATCTATGTTTTCAGAACATAGATAGATGTTCTGGAAAAAAAACATTAGTCAGATAATAACTTCACATTTAGTATGGAGTGAAAAAATTGCGCTAAATGGCATTCCTATTGCTTGACCTGGGGTCTAGCAGGAACAAATGATCTTTCAGGTTCCCAGTGGCGTTGTAAGTTAGCCCAGCTACAGAACGGAGGCCCCGCTGTTCCCGGACTGCTTCACATCAGGGACGCTGAGCTGAGCTGAGCTGAAGTGTCATGTGTGTGTGAGAGCAGAGGAAGAATCCCAGGTATAGCTAGAATAACTTGCTCCTAGGGGTAAACAGCTGCCAAAGGACTCAGAAAGGTAACGCAGAACATGTGTGTCAAGATGTTAGAGGGCATCCCCTTTCCCCACTCCACGCTCACACATGGAAACATAACCAAAACACCTTCCAAAGCTAAAGGCTGCTCCGCAGGATGTCTTCCACCCACACTGCTCCCCTGGTGACCTGAAGTCAGAGAGGATCCATGCCATTGGCTGTCTGCTGCCCTTCAGTGAAGCACTAATGACACTTGTCTCCCTGCTGTCACGTTTAGCTAACACACTTCCGCTCACTGTTAATTTTTGTGAATGACTCCGTTTGTACACTGTCACTGACTGAACACGCCTGAGCACATTGTGCAACATTTCAACATATTTACATCGTGAGTTATTTCAAGCTAGAGTCAACAACCCCCCCAAAAAAGCCTCGTCATTCAGAACCTCACTATTTTCATGATGATGTTGTTCTTTGGCTGATGTTTTAACCCATTTATTTCCAACAGAGTTTCTGAACGCATGTCCTACAAGAAGAAAACAGCCTATTTACCAAACCAGTGGCGACTTAAGGAACTAATCATGATCCCATCAATTACAGGAAATAGTTTAAGTCCCAAAGCAACAAAACATCACAATCACTTCCATGTATATTCACCATGCTAAAGTAATGGACCAAGTCATTTTTTTGGCAAAAAATAAATAAATAAAAAGAATCACCCTCCTTATTGTTGCCAAAAGATGAATATTTATTGTTGCTAAAGATGATTTACTTAGGCAAAAATAAATGACTTAGGCCATTAATTTAGGAAGGTGACAACATCTGACTGAGTGAATGATGGATATCATAGAGAACAACCAAAAACATTGTGAATTGAAGATTGCAATGTATATCACTTGTCATGTCTAAACGCAGTGATTTGGCCTGGGGTTTTTGGTGGTGGGCAGGCTTCATGTTGTATTTGGGCTTCATGTTGTATTTGGGCTACAAACTGTCAGTCAGATCTCTCCCTCTCAGCTGGCACTAAACCAGAGGCTGCACAGAGGAATCCCTATAAGTGTCCCCATCCTGGCAACCCTCATCTCGCTCACAAGAATGCATCTATTATCTGGCTCTGCTCTGCCAAGAGTGGATGAGTAAGAGCGGCCTGCAGAAACAGCTGTTCAAGCAGTGATCAAAAGAAACAGGAGAGACTTCTTTGATTACTGCCTCTTTGTTCACCTTCCACTCCAACTTTTCTATTCACTGCTGCCGCTCTCTAACCGGGGCTGAGGGCCAAGGGAATCCACAAGAAACTGCTTGTATACATCGGCATCCTAAAAGCTTCTGCAGCAGCGACGTTTTCCTTCCCACTCAGATCCATTACATTTGCAGCATTTGAACCAGTCTCCAAAGAAACAAAGTCCCCCATGTCTAACTGTTCACCCTTTTTGTCACAGAGTCTTTGGTGCTTATCACTTAGAAGCACATTTGTGGCCTTGGCTACGACTGTGGTCTCCTTGATTCACTGGGTTGGCTCTCCCAGGATTTTAGGCAGGAAGCTCCACCCTGATGTTTGTTTTGGCTCAGGCGGAGACGCATCGAGGACTAGATGAAACTCCCTCCAATCTGCTGATTATCTCCTTCTGAAGGCACGAGGACACCAGATTTCATCTCTGCAAAGTCAACGTTCTACGTACGACGTCCTTGTTGCTTCATGTTCAAGGCCACCCATTGTGAGCGTCAGGAGAGATGCTTTTAAGTTGTCGTCCAAATCTACTCAAACTTTCAACAGCCCCCAATTTCAGTGAATTTTATTAGGATTTTATGTGGAAGGTCAACTGAGAGTAATGCACATTTATGAAATGGAAAGAAAATAATGCATGTTTTTGCTTGTAAAAATCTCAAAATCGTTCCCTGACTCCATGACTCTATACTTCATAGAACCAATTACAGCTGCAAGTGTTTGGTTCATGTGTCCTGCTTTGTGCATCTTTGCATTGTTGTATAATTAAAAAAAAATTTATAATTTAAAAAAAATCTTCTTTACAAAATACTGTGGCCTGCACTCAGTCGAGTCTCTCTGCGTACAATTCGTAAAAATACAGGAATAAAACTAAAAAGTTCCCACTGGTTCTATTCATTTGTCAAGTTAGGCCCTCGTTTTTTAAAATTCCAGTGTGAGAGCTTGTTCAAACATTGCGCAAGTTTACGTGGAACCCAGAACAATACACGGCTTAACTCAACTGCTTTCCACCTCCTCAAACATCGAAAGGCAGAAGTTTATGTTTGTCCCTTATTGGAAATCTTTTGTGTTGAGGAAAATCACAGAAGAGTCTTGTGTAAGACACCTACCTGCTTATTTGGTGGGCTTGTTAACACAGCAGAGACAGCCATCATCTCTTCCAGGCATGTCTGAGCACGGATGATGTCGGGAGTTCCCATCGCTTGGCAGGTTATTTTTTTTCTACTAAAACAGAAGACTCAGACTCTTCTCTAAATCAAACATTGCATGTTAAATTTGTTTTTGGACAACATTGTTCTGCTGTAGTTCACCGCTTTCACCTGATCCAGTCGGTTTTGGATGCAGAATGTAAAATTTTCATATAAAACTGTGTCTCTGTTGCGATTACATCCGATTCCACACTTTGCTGCAGTTTCCACACACTACACAAGCAGGCACCCACTGTCAGTAATGAGCCACCCCTCTCACCCCAACTCAGGCCTCTCTGTGTTTGCCTTGACGCTAAGTCCCTCGCTGTGTCCCTCTCTAATGAATGGACGTTTAACGATCTGAGGGGACCATTCAGCTGAGTGGAAAATGTGCAGATCTACAGAGTATATCTCCACGAAACTCACGGTAGGAAACAAAGGCCTGAGAACAGCGGAGAGGCGTTCACACGCTTTAACTGAATACTAAACAAAGAAGAGAAGTGGCTGTGTTAATGTCTGCTAAATGTCCCTCAGCAAGTTGCACCTCATCCCCTCGCTTTTTTCAATCCTTAGAAGTAGTCTGGCCTAACTCTGGATAGCTGTCCAGCCGTCAGTACATACTGCTAATAGAGGGCTGTAAGGTGGGGGACAAACCGGACAGGTCAAAAGGTCTCCCGTCTGCAGACACAGGGCAAACAACCATTCACACACACATAAGAGCAACTTAGACAGACCAGAGTGCTGGAGGAGCTGTGTGGAAACAGGCGGAGCTGTGTGGAAACAGGCGGAGCTGTGTGGAAACAGGCGGAGCTTTGTGAGATCAAGTGTTCAGGCACCCCAGAATGGGTTCCACCAGAGATTCAATGATTTCTCAAACATGCATGAAAGAATCAAGGCAACACTCAAATTTTTTTTTTTGATGAGGGAATATTATAACCCGATGTAAATCTCAAAAAAGCCAATTTTGCATGACACCACCCAATGAGGAACTTAGCATTAGTTGTTTTTCTTCAATATTCCATCCACTTTGTGTAGTTAGCAATGAACCACCATGTTTCTCAATCATTACTGTTTTTTGCTTTAAAAGCCTTACTTTGATTCTTCATAATGTAAATAATTCTGTTTTCCTCTATCTCTTAGATATTTGCATGCTCATGTATACACGCACACACATAGAGCACACACACATAGAGTGTGTGTGCTCTTTAACCTTAGAATTAAGGTTAAAGGATATGACACACTAGGGAACGCCCTCTTTAGGGCGTAGCTTAGATAGAGGCCAACAAAGAGAACTGCAAACTGTTGTTAGGTGACATTTTGCTCTGCAAGCCCCTAAGGATAGCATGAACTATGGACCAGCTGTATTTTGATATTAATGAATGGAATCCATGAAATCAACTCACTGACTCTTCTTCAACCTTGTACATTAAGGACCTAGCTGGAGAAAGGATAATTCTCCACTCTAACATTCTCCTTGTCACTTTGTCCAAGTAGCTTTATCTCCTCTGAAAATGGTGTGAAAACACCTGGAATACATTTGGAACGGTGGCGTTACACAGTCTCCAGCTATGTCAGGCTGGCCAGATATACAGTTAATACCCACACTTGAAATTTTGACAGTACTGAGTGTTTGAACTGGAAAATGACACCAGAAAACACAGAAAACTGGTTTGAGGATGAATAAAGCAGGGTAGCATTACTCAACCATATTTAAAACATCTACTGACAATGCTTAAAAGTTAAATGTATCCCTCTAAAAAACAACAAATTAGACTTACCAAATATATTGATAGCAGGAATTATGCCAATGATGCCTATAAAAAGTATTTGGGTTCATCTAAATATTAGTAAAGCTTAATGATTATGTTTGAGGACGTATGTACAATTGTTATCCTGGGACTAGAGAAAGTGTTATTATTCCACCTTATAAAAAGAACAGATCAGTTGGATCACTAAAAGCCCCAAAATGAATATGACATTTAAGCTGATGTGAAAATGATCTTCCTGTGTAATTTCAGTTCAAGTACTTATGATCTGCTAAATGCAGCCACCTGAGCACACATCAGAAACATCTGTCAGTTGTACTGTGGTCAAAACAGAAGATATGGAAGTCATAAACCCAACGGCACCGTGTGGTTAAACAGAACATCCACACCAAACAGGCGATTAAAAGACAAAGGGAGAAAAAAATCTTGAGGGTTTACATTCGGTCTCAGGAATAACCAGAGAAGTCCCAGCTTCAGGAAACCATTCCGCCTTGATGCCGCGCAGACAGGAAGGAGGCTTTACGAGCGGCTCTGTAAATCATAGCGCCTCGCTCCCAGAGAAGGAGAGAGCAAGCGACGAGGCAACAAGGTAGCATTAGTTTTACGGATCAGATTTACAGTGCTTAGCCTTCAGATTGGGTCATCACTCCACCGTCTGTCCACAGAATTACATTAAGCTCAAAGCCAGCACCATGCATCAGGTTTGCTGCCCCATACATCTACCTATTACACTGGGTGAGGAGTGGCGAGACTGGTAACAATAAGATTATAGAAACGTCAACATACTTATCCCACTTTCAAGGACAATTGCTAGACAATATTTTGGGATTTATAATCTACAGCGATAACGGCGTTAATGTGGACTAAATATGGTCATTTTTCCAGTAGTGTACCCTTGAAAGCAGCAGAAAACTGTGAAAGAGGAGAGCGTTGAATGAGTCGGCCACACACAGGTGGCTGCTCCTTCAGTAAACATAGCAGGCGAGTGACGGTGTGGCCTTCACAAGGTTGCTAAAGATCAAGTTAATGTGTCCCAAAGGAGAGAAGGAACGACGTCTAAAGTCCTTCTGACCTTCTGGAAACAATCCTGCTCAGGAAAACCTAATATGGTCACTAAAATGAAACTTCATCTGATCCATCCATTATTCATGCATGTAAATAATTTGCTGGTTTTGTGCTGGTTATTTCTCAGGAAAAGCCCTATCAGATCCTAAAGTTATCAGTTCACCAAGCTCCTCCACACACCATTGTTCATTCAAAGCAAAGTTTTTTTTTTTTTTTCCACCAGAAGAAGAAGGAATGCAGAAAAAGGAATGACTCCCTCTTTTTAATGATTAAACATTTCTGAGGTGATGCAACTGTACAGCAGGTGTTTCAACACGTTCAGGACTGACGGGACACAAGTCAACTTTTAACCCCTGAACCCTGAAAGACACACAAACTGTTAATTTGTTGAAGAATCAAAAAATACAACTTAATACAACTGAATACAATGTAATATCTCTAAGAACTGCCTTAATTATTTGTGACATAGATTCAATAAGACGTTGGAAACATTCTTCTGAGTTTTTAATACATGTCTATGATAGAGGCGATGGCGGCTCAGGAGGTATGGGTCACCGGTGGGTTGGTGGTTCCAGCTCCTGCTCCATCCAGCAAATGGAAAACAAGAAAGTCAACAAACTAGTTAGTTTATATGAACTTTATGACATGATAGAAGCAGCCATCGAATAAAGGGTACACTGGTTATGTAGGGATGGACATGATCAAGAGTGAATCTCAGGTAAGCTATTGTTTATGTGGTCAGTTGGTAAAAAGGGCCTTAAGTGTGCTGAGAAAATATCCCCATGTAGCCCAACCAATTGGTACAAAGCAAGAAGGGTCTGATATTTAATGTTTGGTTGAACTGTCCTTGCTGACAGGATTGTAACTGGTGTGGTCTTCTGCTGCGGTGGCTGATCTATGTTGAGGTTCAGCTCAGTTCAGGGAGGGGACATTTTAATAAGCTTTATTTAACAACAACAACAAAAAAATGAATTAAGATGTACAATTTATTTTTAAGAGGGACCTGGCAAGATAGCAGCACCGTTTACAAGTATCAATATGACTTAAGGCTCCCACATACTCGGCCGTATTCTGTGAGCCGCCCAAACGTCTCGTACATTGTCCGCAGTGCATCATAGAGCAATTGCCTGCATGTTCTGTGACAAATACCTTCATTTCTAACAATCTAAATGGATGCTAGCAAGTTTGATGAAATGGGATGCCTAGTCTGGCCTCTTCTCCATCAGGAGAACTGCACACCTCAGAGTTGCCAGGGGGGAGGGGTTGTACCTGGCTCAATTAGGCATTGGGCGAGACGTGGAGTACACCCTGGACATTCATGCAAGAACCACCACTGCCTCAAAATGTCTGGAAGGAACTAAATGAACCTGCAGCACCTCTAAAGCCGAGAAACTTTATATTCTTCATTTGTTCTCCTTCAGCAGGAAATATAAGGTTGGCAAGCTCCTGTCTGTGCACGTTGTTAAACTGTCATCTGTACTTTTTCATTCAGCTTTAATCAAAAACATGCAGAGTTTGCACATCTTTAGAGATTCTCTTCTCCCGAACATCGAGTTTTAATTCCAGGATGAGTCTCTGATGATACATCATCTTGCAGAAAACAGAAAATACTTCAGTTTAGTCTTGACTGCATGACATTGCATAGCAGCTTTTCTGTTTCCATCACATTTCCTGTTGGCTACCCTGATTTTATTGGAAAGCTAAGCTAAGAAAAACAGGTGCAACATGACAATGGGGAGTGTGTCCTCGGCCCCACCTAGCTCCCCCAGGCTATGCATTCCTCTGCTGGAGCACTGAGTGGAGACCTGGACGTAACCAAAACCCAGGAATGTCCAAAACCTCCATAGATGGACACGTAGAAAACACAGGCATGCTGATGCTGATATACACACTTTGCCTTCACACTCCCACCTCTAAAGGACAGAATAAACGTTTAAAAACAATTACTCAACTTGCATGTTTTAGACTATGTGCTGTACTTAGTGCGAAAGCAGAGTTTGTGTTCAACTAGTAAGTTGAACACAAAGTTGAAAGTATTATGTATTTTTCAGGCATATAGTGCCATTTCATAGCATAATCAAGTGACTGTTACCTCCAGTTACAAAAATATGACATATATAAAACACAACTTCAAAGAAGTCTGTGTTCACAATGTGACATCTTGAAATTGTGTCTTTGCCTCTTTAAGGAACTCTTGCTCTTTCCGCCTTCAACACTTTATTACAAAGCTACTCCATCATGCCATTTACAACTGTTAGGAGCGCTGGACTGAGAAGTAGTTAGCAGACTCACAGTTCCTCCAGGTGTTTGCCAATTGCTGCTGCCACTAGTCTGGAGGAGCTGAGCTGAACTTTAGCTTGTAAGGCTGAAGCTCAGAAAAATAGCAACGCACCTGTTTTTGCAGAGTGGCACTCCTTGATTGGCTGCTTTGCAAACGCCAGCCAATAGCGTGTTGAGTAGCATTGTGCCTCAGTATTTAACTTCTCAAGCTTTTGAATATTTTACATATGCTCTGCTCCACCACTATCCACGTTTTCTGTGATTAATTTAGTTTTTTTCAGGGAAGACTCAGAGAATAGGTGAATCTGCAAATAGGCCGAGGTCCACTGAATTGCCATCACTAACTCTAGAAACCATCAGTGGCTCGGTGTGTGTGTGTAACCGAGTCCCTTTTCTAGACAGTCGTTGAAGCTGGCTGAGAACGAAGACCATTTGAAAAATGGACGACTCGATGCAATCACTGAGGTTCTCAGGACAGCTAACCTCTGGAAATAAACTGTCAGCTCACTCTGATTGGGCTGTATTGTAATTAGGTTTGAATTTGACTGTAACTGGATCTGAACGCTGACTGGATTCTACTGGACCCAATTTAATAAACATAAATTTAAACAAGAAGATGCTTCATTCGACATTAATTGGTGCCGTTTGTCTTGTAAAGTGTCCTCAGATGAGATTTGATGTGAATATGTCCTATACAAATAAAACAAATTGGACTTAGCCGAATTAAATTTGGTTGCTAAGCCTGGTTGATAGATGGCTGCTGCAGACATTATTAGGAGAGATAGTACAGGCGCACTCTTGTAAAAGGACGAGTTCATTTTTCATCAAAAAGTTTATTTACAAGCAGCGAGTTCTCGGTTTATTGCCTTTTGTGTCTGTGGTGGACAGAAAAGCACAGTTAGGCATTCTGTAAACCCTGAACTCCTCAGAAGGAATCTGTGTAAAGCTCTTTGTTTATCTGACAGAACACAGAAGATCAGCTTTTATTCCTTTCTGAGGAGTTATTTTAGCCCAGCGTGAGACCTGGCTGGAGTCTAAACAGGCCAGTCCGTCCTCTTTGCTCAGACACAACAAGCCGTCAGAACATACTGGCTTCATAGCAACTCCACGATCCATGGCAACCGGCAGCCAGGCCTGGCTGTGAGAGCGTGCTGTGCTTCATATCCAACCAATGTCCTCGTCTTGTATGTTACATCCACCACTGTCGTTTATGGGGATGAATATTCATCAACGCGAGGCTGCCCCCCTTATTTTCAGGCAGTTGTTTCCTTTTTTTTTTTTTTCCCCAGTCTGTTCCAATTTCACAAGGCCACACTGTGCACCAATCGTATTATTCTGTTTCCATACTGACTCCAAAATATCCAGCAACTTGTTCACATTTAGGTGCCCTGAAGAGGCAGTATTACATGTTATCCAGGCACATAGAGCCGTTTCATAGCACAATGAAACTATGCTGACTTCCGTTACTTTTAAAATGCCATATATATATCAAATTTGACTTAAAAGAACTTTGACTTTGGAATTTAACACCTTGAAATTGGGCCTCTGTCTCTTTAAAAACTCCTGCTCTTTCTGGAACTCCGCCTTCAGGAAGTCATCACAACATGGCTCCTCTATTGACCTTTTAACTAGGTTTTTACCAGCGTTTCACTGAGATGTAGCTCCTGTAATGAGCTCAGCAGTTCCACCAGGTGTTTGCTAATTACTGCTGGCTAGTCTGAAAGATTCAAGTGTTGGAGTCATGGAGGGAGGCGGGGCTAAGTCCACCCTGGCGTTTTGCACAGCTAAATGGTCGCCACCGGAGATCAAGGGATTTCTCAAACATACAGGAAAGAATCAAAGCAACAGTCCAGGTATTTTTTTGATGAGGGAATAACATTATAGCATGATCTGCAGCACAAAAATTATGATTTCACATAATACTGCCCCTTTAATTTTTTTTTCAGCAGCATTCTGGAGAACTTTTTTTTATTGTTATCACCATTCTGATCAAGAACTCCACAAAGCCTCCAGTCACCACCCTGACAGCAGCACACCCCCCGCCCCCCAGCCACCAGCACTGATTCAAAGGATGCCCTCAGAGGTCTCCATGGAGCCGTTCAACTTATACGACAAACCACAGACGCATTCCTCCTGTAAGCTGCAGCGAACTGTTTTAATTAAATTGCTTCATGAGACAGAAAGACAAACTAAATTGCTACAAGAAGTGAGGGAACTGGTGTATTTAGTTTTTGGGGGGGTAAAAGGGGGTTGCCGTGGGGAGCAGAATTATGACAGTGGGGGAGGGGCCTGTGGTCACGTTAGTGAAGAAACAACAGGAAACTGTGAGATAAATTGCAAAGTACATTCCATGTGTGCTGTGTGGGTGAAGAGATTTAGAGCAGGGGGGATTCTGGAGCTGCAGCCGGATCTTTGCTCATGCTGCACAGAGTAGGGTGTTGGTTTACAGTGGGCTCTGGGGAATACGTAAAGGAGGGATTTTTTTTATGTTTTATTTTTCCTTTATTCCCTCTACTGTACCTTATATTTATGCATCTACTGTATTGTCCTCACTATTGGATGAATGAAAACACTTGTATCTCGAGGTCAGTTGACCGGCAGAGCAGCAGCAGGTTGGGAAGGGGCCAATCATGTGCTGCCACTTCCAAAACAAATACCAACAAAAAAAACTTTTATGCAAAAGTAAAGCCGTTTTAACAAAACAAAGTAGTATAATTGATCTTTTTATTTTTTGTTTTGAAATCAAAGGTGAGTGAGAAGTTAGGATTTGGTACTTTCAGAATGTAAATATTTATCAGAATGTGAAATGAAGTGAAGTTGGGAGTAGTGAGGTGTGGAGATTTGTTGTTTAATCTGAAATTCCTCCTGGGAATCAGGCCCTTTGGTTGAATGGCAGCACAGATCTGCTTAGTGTCAGTCGCCAGGCTGCAACAGGATGTTGACACTGTATACACTGGCATGTCGTCCACCCACATTCGGGATCAGATGTGTTTTTCTCGCAAGATAAGGTCAAAATGGAAACACAAAACGGACAAAAAGAAAAGTTACCTTTTTCTGTCTTGTTTTATCGCACATTTTATGCCACATTGTGACCCAGGAATCTGGATAGTGGATCTGGGAAGTGACATCTGAGCCAGTGTGACTGTGATCCAGATGCAGGTTCGAAACCTGTATCTGTCTCCCCCGTAACCATAGGAACTGTAATCAGCACGTGTTTTTGGTCATTTCATGCATTCGACAGCTCTCGTATTGAAGTTGTCGGGAAAGCAAATAAACATTTTGTTTTCATATATTGAAAAAGCCATATTGGGTTTTGAGGTCGGGCTAGGAAAGAAATGAGAGACTTCCCAACTTTAGAAGGAATTCTTAATACATTTCACCAAACTGGAACCCAGATATTTCAGCTCCTGGTTGTAAGACGATAGGGAGGGTTGTTTTCAACATGAATTTCAAGCAGAGCAAACATTCCTATAACAACCTTGGCATTCTCATTTGTATAAATCCAGTTGATCTCGAAAAGGGACCCAAACCTTCTTCAAGCAACTTCCTTATCAAAAAGACACAAACACCATATTACTAGCCTTTAATCATTGACACATTTGCATTGGTAGTTTTTTTCCCCACATAAAAACCATTGATTTCTAGAAAACTTTAAATCAAACCCCCATTTATTTAAAGTTGCCTTTTTAGTAACAACTAGAATATCTCTTTTTTCCTTCTTTTTTAAAGTCAGCCACAAAATACTTCATATTCATTCTGTTACTGTAACTGAAGTTTACAGTAACAGAATGCAATGTTTTGAAATTGCAACGTCTTTTTTTGTAGGACTTTGAATTGCCTTGTTGTTGAAATATGTTAAACAAATTATTTAAACTTAAATAAGTCACCACCAATGACCTTTATATGTGAAACATGTGCTGACTGCAAACAGAACATGTGAAGTACTTCTGGTCAAAGCTGCTACTTGGTGTAATAAAAAAAAATGGGCAGTTTAACGAAATGTAAAAATATTGTAAGACAATTTTTATACTGACCTTTGTATCGTTTCTTTTTCACTCCGAAACATTTACATGTGAACTTCTAAAGACACGTTTCACAGAGGAAGATTAACGGTGACGCACTTCGTGTTGTGTTGTGTTATGCCACTCCACGCCATTAGGTGGAGCTGCTGACAAGAAAAAAAATGAGAAATGGTAGGAAGAGTAAGAGACGATTGACGGCATTGTGCTCGGTCAGTTTGCTCGTACTTGCTGTGCTACGTTAAATAAATGCACCGAGTTATTCAAGAATGCATCTTATTTTCCACACCATTACAATTCATTACTTGTGTGAATAATTAGCAGCTTTTCTGTAAATAACTGACGCAAACATGATGTTTAGTTAAACGTTCAAACAATGGAATTGACATAAACTGCTCGATGCGTTCAAGATTTGAAGCGTTTCCATTGTGGTTTTGTCAATGCATTAGAGATTAGCTTTATATATATATAAAAAATGTGTTATTACAAAATTATATGTTTTCATCGTCCTAAATAATATAAAATCTTTCCAAATCTACTGGAGGAACTGTCTGAAAAACAGTGAAAGCCTGTGGACTGTGCTCACTGAACTCAGATCCCCTGGAGGCATCATTCACCTGAGATGAAGGCCTGATTACTTGAGCCCACCTGATCAATTCAAGACCGGTCAGCGGTCCCAGAGTTTAGCCAAGACCGACGAAGTGAATCGGACAAGATGAAAGATCACAAGTTGCCTTGTAGAAGCGCACAGGTAAAGAGAAGATCCAAACCTGATAAAAGGCTCCCAGAATGGGGGCAGGGTGAGGGGAAAAACTCTGGCTTGCTCATGGAACTCTGGAAGGGGATTAAGGGTTTAATGGACTGCCTATTGGAAGCCACAAATTTCAGCAATAGGCATCAAAGCAGGGCAGGGGGTGCCTGTCACGAGAACTCGTGAGGAGGGGCCAGTGTGTTAGCATAGAGCTAGAAAAGCTCTCTTAGAACTTACAACTCCGAATATTGCCAGCGCCCCTAAACCCTGGTCATAGAAAATGTTTCAGAACTGTATAACTTTGGTTTGTTTCTCCTAATGTAAGAAAAGAAAAAAAAAACTAACTTTCTGTTCTTATAAAACTGAGAAATGTCCAAACGAAGATACAAACGTTATTTTTACACAGTATTTATCTAGTCTACCTTTTGACTGTGCCAGTCAACTGCTTCCATTAAATAAGAAATCACACGTGAATAATCTTGTTCACGCGATAAGTCATTAAAAATCGTGGCAGCAACGGATGTAAACAGTAACATGAGATATATTCACAATTCAGCCATGGTGTTAAACATTCATCATTTATCAGCCAAAAAGAAAAAAAAAATCTCTTCCGGGCGCCAAAACTTTTTATTGTCGAAGAAATTGAGTTTTTTGTAAAATTGGCACGTTTCCGTTTATTTTCGTAATTCCAGTTTGCGCAGCTACTGCAGCTTTTAGAACCGGCCTGAGCGTTTAGTGAAGGGAGAAATAAAGTCCACTCGTTTAAAATGTCTCTTAACATCAGCTGCAAATGTTCAGTTCCACGGCGAAACATTCAAATAAGGTTTTAGGATTGTTTGTTTTTAGCCCTGAATCCTCTCACCTCATGCCATGTCAGCATTCTTTCGAATGCTAGAATTTAGTTGTCCCCCCCCCCCCCCCAAAAAAAAAAGCTTGCTGTCACCTGTATGAATATCTTTACCAAGTAGTAGCAGTTGCCTGAAACAGGAGGTTTTTAACAGAGGCATGTTCAGACGGAAAGCTGAGCTCTGTTGTTCACTGACTGCAGCGTTTCGATGTGTTCAAGGAAGATTTCAGGCGGTAAGAGAGACAAACAGTAACCATGTAGCTCACTGTGAATGAGGGCTGAGAGGAAAAGGAGAGCAGGAGAGAGGGCGGCAGCGGCACACACACACACACACACACACACACACACACACCCACACACACACCCCCACACACACACACATCTCAGCACTGATTCATGAGTTCGGCTGCAGTCGCCTCAGCCTACCTGTTGGTCTGACGTAGGACCCCGGCTGATCGTGGACCTGATCGCGGAGTTGGGGGCTAAAACCGACTGAACCCGGACTGGATGAGGAACCTAAACATGTTTCTACGGTTATTACTTTGGACTGCCCTGGCCGCGTACCGCGGGACGCCGACCTGCGACGGATTTAACATAGATGTGAAGTTTCCTGTGATTAAACAGGGGAAAACCGACGGGAGCTTCTTTGGATTCTCGGTTGCTCTGCACAGACAGACGAAGGGCTCCGACAGATATCTGTAAGTTGTCGGGATGTGCTTGGGGAATGTTTTTGTTTCACCCGATTGTACCTACTGGTTGTCAGTGTGAGCAGAGATCCGGCGTTCAGCCGAAAGCCAACCATTACCTGGGTGAGCTGGCGCACACTCACCTGCGGACAACCTGACCCATTGCGCGGCTTCCGCTGTTAAGATGCGATCAACTGTTCCTGCCTGGTCCCTGGGGATCATTTTATCAAAACGAGAGCAGATGAGGAAAGGCGGTTTAATTTTCTTTCATTCAGGTCGGAAAGTGTCAAGAAGGACATGTAGAACCAGAGCCGGCCCAAGCGTGTAGGAGGCCCTGAGCAGAGTTTAACGCGGGGCCCATTTTTGTTTCTTTGGCTTCATACAGATTTTAACACACCTTGTGCAGGAAATATGATGCAATTGTAGACACAAGCAAGAATAATAATAATAAAAAAACTTCACCATAACAAAGTAACTATTTAGTAATCTAACAATTACTGAATATTGATTCATATATTTGAGTAAAAGGGAAATATTTTTCATGGCTAATATTTTAACAGCCTATAAACATATCTTTCATATTGTCCCACGATGCCATTAAGCATGTTTACTGTAAGTGTCCTTTTACCATGGCCAGTAAGTCAATTGAACTCATTTTAGTTTGGTTTATTAATATGGCAGCAATCCAGAACAAATGTTGTCTCAAGGCACATTATCAAAACAAATCCCATCTAATTAATATGCAGAAATATAGTCAGTTCAGCCTGATCATATAGACAGATTCAAAGTCAGTTATGCACATTCCAATTTGATTCTAAGTAAAATAAATAAATAAGTGCTATTAATCACAGTATATGTACATAATGTACAATGCCCATTAAGAACATATGGACACGTTGCAATATGACGGCACATCAAGGTCCTGCATAAAAACTGCTTGCAGATGATGGCTAGCATTAGCTGTCAAGTTGTCAAAACAACGCGGTAAATCTTAAATGCCAACTAGACAAGCTCAGGAAAAGTTTTAATTAACAAAAAATAGCAAGAGAAGGGGAAGTAGGTCAGTTGTGCTAGCTTGACTTTGACAATCTTAGCATGTAGATGTGCTGCAGAATTGCTGCGTTTTGCTTCAGGAAAAAAATAAGAAAAGGGCGACCTACACACCGACTCTGGCATATCATCAGTAGAGCAGGAGTTTAAATTAGATTATCTGTGTCCATCGCTTATCAGTTGTCATGGTAACAGGTCTGTGTGTAGAGTAGACAACACAGAGGGCGAGTAAAAGTAAGCATAAAAGTGGTTTTGAGTTGTTCCTCAGAGGTTTTCCTGTTATTTTCTGTTTGCTGTGATGCGCAGCACTAAACGAATGATACCTCCGCCTCCAGGGTTCATTCTGTTAACAGAATTGCTCCAGCGCTGCTGTGGACGCCAATTGAAACAATCGTACTTCTGCCCTCTAACTTCGTGCGTGTGCACGTCATTTCCACATGTAAACAATAACATGCAACGTCTGTCCATATATGTATCCATATTCATGTATTTACAAAATGTTCTGGAGCAAAATGTTTGTGTGATTTTGCTTTGCAGTGGAACATCGCAGAACTAATGACTTTCACTGGAAGCAGGTCAGAAACACGATGAGACACGTTCTGCTCTGGCTGACACGGGGCGGGGTTCAGCAAGTTGTCAAAATAAAATGCGTCTCCTGAGGCTATCAGCAACTCGGCTTCACATGAACAGGACTCTCCCTGATGCCTTTCAGTTTACAACAATTTCATTCACATGTTGCTTATCCAGCATTTCCGATAAAATAGCTATTTAGAAGTAGTTGCCAATCAGTGAAATATTACTAATGTTTTGAAAATATTCGCCAGTTTTGAGGGTTTTTTCACTTTTACATTTTGAAATGAAAAATGATTGCAGTACAGTATACGCTGTATAGCACAGACGAGAATATGATGGACAGTGAGTGTGTGTAACAGCAAGCTCTCTCAAACTTTCTCCAGATGAATGAAATTCTTTTAAACTCCGCAGTCTGGTGTTGGATTTCAGTCGGCCAATCACATCCTTGATCACGGAGCATCACCACAACCTTCTCTTATCTGCGCTGCAGTTCTGCTTTGATACAGGAAGACACTTACAGACCGCTTCCTCTATGCAGCCTTTATGCAGAGCTCACGGCTCGCTGGGTTCATTTCTGCAACGTGTCAGACCAAATATGTACCAAAAACATTCGTTCTGTTAGCGGGACGGGTAGACGTGCCGTCCCAGCTCCGTCGTTGCCATGCAGGGTCGCCCTGCTTGAAGCAATGTGGGGGGCGGGGGGAATAAAATAAAATTTAAAACAGTAGGAAATAAATGCAGGTAAAGATCAAGTCTTCTGCTGCAGTCTTTATGATACCTGAAGATGGTGTTGCAATTGCAAATTAATATTTTCTGACACTGACTGCAGAGCATTTGCTTTCTATTCTACTAACGTACATGAACTGATCTGCATTTTATACATTTTTAGATAATTTATAAGAATTCCCAACCTGAGGTTTACTTTTTCTGTAGCTTCAAAAGAGAAAACATATTGGCCTCTTTTCTAAACAATACATTAACCATAATTATACTTATGTTGGTTAATATTAACCTTAATAGTAGCTTTTCAGTTGCGGCTTGTACAATTGTTGAGGTTTTGGCTCAGTAAAGAATTTTGTCTTGTGTTCTGTGCGAGGGTTGCACTATATATTGAGAATTGATCTTCGCTGTTGAAGAAAATTCCAATAATAATAATGCAAAAAAGTCATTTTAAAATATTTCAGATAGAAATAACCATTTGGTTGTCATATTTAGACCATGCATCCATGGATTTAAATAACAACATGTTCTTGACAAAAACTGCCGCAGTACAAAATGACCCTCAGTGTCTTGTGCTGTTCTTTGCTGTGTGTTGGAAGCCAGATGTCTAAGTTAAAAAATAATTTCACGCAGCTGCTGTTTGCTACTGAAAGAGCATTATTATTCTTATTATTATTTATTTTTTTTTAACAGAACTTAATTTACTTTAGCAATAAATTCCTACTTTCTGTTCATAAGAAAGATTCATGTGACTTACTGCATGTTTGTGGTGCTATATCATCTTTATCTCTTATACCTACATTCTCTTCCCTTCTCCCTTGTAAGCTGAGGTTTTGTACAAACTATAAATCCGTAAAGACACATAATGTGCTGATCGAGCTTCTGGTTCTTGATGTTGGTCTTGCATGAGCTCATATTTGTGTCGCTGCTTCAAAGAGTCGTTGCTATCGGCTTCATAGTTATTTGATAAAGACAATAAGACTAAAAAATACCATGTTGTGCAATAGTTTCAAACCACCTCAGTTTCACAGCATCTGATTAGTCGAACTCATTTGTAATCATTCAATTTTTTACAGATTTTCTGTTTAGTGTCTACACCTGACCAGCGCAGCATACTGTAGAGTTTGTGGCTAAAAATAAGGAAATGGGATGACAACACAAGACCTTTTAGGGCTAAAAAAATTATTTTTCCTAATCAAGGTAGACGTGGTCCCTACTGTCAATAATTACCAACATATATATATATTTTATTTCATATATAAGTTTTACACCCACAGAGTGGTGCTAAAGGATGAAATATCAACAAGTCATATAAAAACATAGAGAACCTGCTACCCAGCCAATCATTTTATAAAACTCCCCCAGATGAAAACAATGTTAGTAGCAGCAAAATGTGAGCTTTGTGGATACAATGTTAGATGCTACATAGCTGCTAAAATTAAAAACAATGTTAGCATTTTGCTGCTAACACTGTTAGCAGCAAAACTGAGTTTATTGTGAATGTTGCTGTACAGAAAAAACAGGCACTATTCAATCTGGAATATCAATGATGAGTGAGTCAAATGGGAGGAAATACTCAACAATATTGTTTACTAGTTTAATGAATTTTAATGATTTTAATGAAATATGAGACTATGACTTTCAAGTAGCAAATGCCTCTGGAATTACTTGGATTGCGACGTTACTAAGGCGACTTCACTCACTCTCCATTCATTTACTATGGAAATTGCATGATGAGGTGACAGTCGCTTTCCCTCCTCCAGCCAAGCAACTGGCAACACAAGACAATTGTTCAACTTTTGTCACTGTCTCTGCCTTCTCTGTTGTGTCCCATGTGTTGGGTTTTTCCCTCTCGGTGGCGGACGCTTTCGCCTGTCGTTGTCGATTGTCACTCCCCGTGTGTGGAACTCAAAACGGTAGAGAAACAATATCTAAAAGTCTGTAATATCAGACAGAGACACACATTGTCACGTGTGGAAGCAAACTGATGTCATTTGTTTTTAGTTGATTACTGTATCATTGTTCAGTTGGTGTTACAACATGAAAATGAAAGCGTCTGTGTCTTCTTAACAGAGAGCTGTTGTCAAAGTCAGGTCTAATTTAAAAGGTTTTACCCACTAAATGATCTGCTATGTGTGGAAATGCCAACGGTTGATAAGTCGAGTTGAGAATCTTGTCAAGCTCAGACAAGAAGAGCAAAGAGACATTAAGCACAAAGAATCATTGATTAGGATTCATTTAAAGTATCAGGCGAAAGTCAGACTGCTTAGAAAGGATATGAAGGAATAAAGGATGACTCAAGACTTTGCTCAGGAATATAAACTAGTCAAAAAAAGTCATGGGTGTTTTTCAGCCATGACTCACAAAGAGTCATGACTGAAAGTGTCCATCCCCTAAATTCAGCCATAAAGTTCTCTTTAACCTGCTCAAATGTTCATTATTACCCATTTGGACCACATATTCCAGATTCCTGATTCCCGGTGGAGCTGATAGGTAGAGTGGGGGGCTGGTGTCCAACAGGAAGCTGGCTTTACTTCTAGGAGTCAATGTTGAAGACACCTGAGGCCATTTCGCAGTGGGGTCTATCTTCACTCTCTCTCTGTTGTTGAATCTCCGTCTCCTTTTTGTTTTGGTTGTCCTCAGTTGTGGAGGGGAGGAGGGAGTGGGCAGTCAGCTGGCCACCGATTGGCTCTTCCATTTCTTTGACCCCGTGGTATGCTTGGAATGTATTACTTTTCTGTGCAAAGTCACAACCTGCCAGGTTACAGGTTGAGGCAAGCTGCAAGTGAGAATGATGATCTCGGGGCATAAAAGCAAAAAAAACAACAAAAAAAAAAACACGAAAGGGACTAACAGTTGAAGAGTCCCTGCAGTTTTCTAAGAGTTGAAGCAAATAGTTCATCAGACTGATGAATATTTAATAGGAGCTGAAATACGTTTGATTTTTCTGCTTCATGTCTGTCTGACCGCCTGAGGCCATAAAAACCAGACGTTTATCTCGTCGGGGTCTTCCCCTCAGCGCTGTGAGGTGCAAATTAAACTGGTATGTTCCAGTATACACGCTAATCTGATGTTCAGTCAGAACACGCCTTCTGTTTCTCTTCCATACCGCAGAGTTAGCCGGAAGTAAAGAGGATGTCATGTCAGACGCAGTCAGTACTTCCTGTGTTTAAATTCAGCTACTATAACAGAATACTCACTTTCTGCAATCAAAGTCCACCTTTGCTCTGATAAAGACACGTCCTAATGCACCAGAAACCAGTAAGAGGCAGAAAGACCGATCCTTCTATGTGCTTGAATAATGCTTTTATTTGGCAGTAACAGGTTGGCAACTAAGTTTTACAGAGGAGTGTGAGTTTGGTCAGTTGCTGACAAACCCACTGGACTGACAGTAGGTCGATCTGTCAAAAGCTTCAAGAAGGCACCTAATTATTCAATAGAGTCTCTGTGTGGATTCAAATCTCTGTACGCATCCAGCTTTGATGTGAGGGTCCCTGGAGTTCGTTAGAGAACATTAGTGAATAAACGGCATCGTGAAGATTAAAGAACACCTGAAGCTGTCATCTGAAATGAAAAGACAGTGGCACAACAGCAAACCAACCAAGATAAGACCGTTCACATGAATATGCCCAGTGACTCTGGAGGAACTGGAGGAATGTACCACTCAGGTGGGAGAAACGGTCAACAGGACAACCAGTAGCCGTTCTCTTCACAGATCTGGACTTTATGGGTTAGTGATAAAAAGAAGAAGTTCTACACACAGCAAACTGGTGAACTTTGGCCCAGAGGCAGAATGCAACATTTTGTGGAAAACTGATACTGAAATACTGAGAGTCTTAAGATGGATGGTGCGGTACAGAGAGGTGATCTGCACTGAGGAGCTTCTGCATGTGTGCTGTTAGGAAAAGACTCCTTTCAGTGTAGGAACGATGCTGATAGATTTGCACGTGGCATTGATCCAACATTCCTCTGTGCACAGAGGCTGGTGCTCTTTGTCTGTGAAGTGTGTCTGTGGGAGAACGATGGAGCTGCTGCCATAAATCACCTTCAGATGCTAACGTTTTACACTCTGAGAGCCAACACTGTTACATGACAGTAAGCCAGCACTTACTGATTTGCCACAGTGCAAAGAAAGCTTTGTGATGTATGGAGTTGTGTTAATGGCCCTTTGCAAAATCCTAGTAACTCCCTTTATAGCTTGCAAATGGCGATTTATGAGATTGTGGTGTGTTTTTAAGCAGGTTTAATATGCCATTTATAGTATGTGTTCATTTTTTAAATGGTAAATTAGAAATGTTAAGGAATACAAGTAATAAACAGTGTTTATAAATGGTAAATAGTCCTTTAGGACATATGTTCCAGTTTTGTCTGACTGACGTCTTGTAACACGATGTTGAAAGCTTTGCAAGTCAGATTTCACGCCTCCTGCTAATCTCTGCAGAGAAGATATTCAAAGGAGAGACTTTTATCGACCAAAGTTCCTGTAATGAAGATTGTTTCTGTCTTCTGTCCCAGCAGCATGGAGAAGCAGGTGCCTTGAGGGGCTGAAGATAGCTACAGCTACCTGAAGCTTAAAAAAAACAATATGCTTCAACACCTTTCCCCTTCATTCTTCAACCTTGAGGGGAAATAATCCGGGCGTATGGGGTTACTTCAGTGTGCATTCAGGCGGAGTACGCTCAAAATTGTGGTGCATCCAAAGAACATCTTAATGAATGCTTGTTTATTTAAAAAATATGCATTTATATGAATAACATGTCCTATAAAAATCTGTTAAAATGTGTTAAGGGTTCTCCAAATCAGCTGCTAGAAGCAGATATTCCACCGACATTGTGTTTTGTTTTGTTCTTTGTCAATATTCAGGTTCAGTTCAGGTTGCCCACTTCTGTGTCTGTGAAAGTTTTTAACCAATCGGTCTCATGCCTTCTCCCCAACTGAGGTCAAAATGTCAACGGTCACTGATACTCTGGGTGCACAATGTTAGCTAGCATGGAGGTCACAAAGCGACATGCGTCCACGAGGAGTCCAGCCGCGTTTGCTTGTGTAAATGTGCATTCCAGTGTGCATGCATGCATTTGGATGCAGTTCTCCATGCGACCTGGCTCAGGGTTTGTTTGTTTGCGTAAGTAAATGCCGAGTGACGAGGAACCGGGAAGCATTAAGCGCCTTAATGCCAGAGACATTGTTGTTATCTGACCCAGAAGCTGCAGATTAAGGTGTGCCACGCTGCAATTCTCCATCTTTTGGTGCCTGAGATCTTTAGCAGCAACAAAAACGGATCAGAAGATTTTTAATGCGTCTAATATTATTCTTGTATTAACATCAGTTTTGCTTATAACGATGAACGTATACTGATATTTGGCTCCTTTCAGAGAACCTCAGTACAGTAGTAGAAGTAGCTGTTTAGGGAAATGCTCTTCATAGAGTTACACTGCGAGTATAAGAAGCGAATAGTGGATAGTTTTCTTTGTAACAGACATGGCTCACATAGCTTGTCGAATTTAGTTTTTAAACAGCCTTACCTTCAAAAGAGATGTGTAGAGATACTTTAGTTTTCTTGTAATGACTGCGTTTTTTTGCAACAGTGGAGTTGTTAGTCTGCTAGAGGAAAGTGTAGTGGCCCGTTTTTCAGCCAGCTGACAGGTAGAATCAGCATCAGGTGTGGGAGGGGCGATGCTGCATCGTTCTAACCTGGAGAAACACCACGTCACTCCAGTTCTTTCTCTGGAATCTCCTTTAAAAACCGGCTTTAAGCTTCGGCGACAGGATTGTGGAAAATCTTTGTGGTTCTTTGAAACGTTAACTTTTAAAAACCTTTTTCTGTCCCTGGACTCTGGTCACTGGTCACCGTCCCATAGAATCTGCCAGGATCTTGTTCTTCACTGTGTTGTACCTATTAAATATTCTGTCCTGGTCCTCCAAAAGACATGCAAAAAATAATGTGAGAAAATGATGCGATGAAATATGATTACATTTTGATGTGATGAAGTGAGCTGTGACAAATCCACGTTTTACTGTGACCTTTACCCTTTCGTCTGCTAGCTTGTTCATCTTATCGGTGAGCTATTGATTGCTACTTGGAATAATGTTACAGTCCAAACAGTTCTTTGCGGTGTTAATATTAATATCAATATTTGTATCGCAGTGTTGTTCACATTCTGTACCTCTCTGTGGTAGAAACTGAACACAGGTTGACGTGTTGCTGCTGCTTTGTCATAAAGATGGCCTCGCACCTTCCATTTCTCTGCCCGGGTCTGGATGCGTTTCCCTCCTGTTACTGTTTTACTAAAGGCAGATGGCAGGCTGCAGACAGGATGTTTGTCCAGACAAAACTGCCAGATCCAGAGCCGCTTCATGGACCAGTGAATGTTGATATTTGGCCTTAGTGAGCTCAGTACACTGGTTCTGCGCTGTGTCGTCCTTATATTACCGATTGTGTCTCTTCATTCCTTTTGCATCAGAGGTTAGAGGAACTGCTTGGCGTCTCACGTTACTCTGACCTCCAGCAGCATGAAAAATACTGAGTATAACCAAATAAACTCAAATGAAGAAGAACACCTTAGCATGTGTGTTGTACTTCCTGTTTTGAGTTCTACTTTTAGCTTCAACTGTCTTCAACGCCACCAAGACTATGAAACTGGTGAGAAACAAGAAGTTTGTGGAGTGTTCATGTAGGGATCAATCAGACACTGTATTCCCGTTACCAAAGCAGTCACAGTGAAGCCAACAGCAGCGCTTCGTTTTCTCTCGATCAGTCGTTACAACATGACGGTTGAATAGACAGATCAAACTCAGTCTCTATCTTGTCCTCATGCTTAATTTGATCTGCAAATTGAGTCATGGCGTTCAGCGTTATCTCCATTCATCTCAGAGTCCCCCCTACTGCTTCTGAAACGCCGAGGCAGACGGGCATTCGTTTTCCTACACTTATTGATGGATCATCCCTTTTGTTCCCGTCTTTACACGTTTTCCTTCCTCACAAATGGCCAAGCATGGGAAGTGTGATGTGATTTGATTTGACATTGATATGGGATCAAGACATATCAACGCAAACTTGCAAAATCACACGAGCCTGGACAAGTCAAACTATGAAGGTTTGATTCATTTCTACAACAATGAAAAGATCAGATGAAGAACGTCTGTTTCTCCTTTTCCTGGAAGTTTCTTTTTTCTTTTTTTTTTTAAATAAAAAGATTAATCTTAACTGACTCATTATCAGTGATTTCTTCCTATCTATTGTTTTACAACATGTTTAAGCAAGGAGCAAGTCATAGGTTTTGTCTGTGTCTATCACAAATCCATGAGTGGAAGGCTGTTTTGGTTTTTGTTTGTTCTTCTTGTGCGTGTCTTGCGTTGCGTGGAGAGCCATACTGTGTAACCAGGAACGTCTCTGTGCTCCGCCGCTGCTCCGCAGGCTGAATGACCTGCCTGTAGCTATGGTTTGGAATGAGACTAATATCTTAATTTGACTGAAACATGCCAACACAGACCTCTGCAAAGTCATATCAGCCCAGACAAGTTCAGCTTCGGTTGTTTTCTTCGTTATGGAACTCAGGAAAGCTGGACCTGAAGCAGAGGCCTGTTTGGACTGGAAACCTCATGGGTTTCTGCAGTGGACATTTTCCTCAGCAGTCTGAGGAGACAGTAACAGATGTTCTGGGACACTAAGAATGCCGTCAGGATTGTATAAAATCATTGCATCTCCTTTTCAAGATGACAAAACAATAAAATGTGCGTAGCTTAAATTTACAGTATGTATGCAGTTCTTCAGTTGACAAAACAACTAAGAGACTTAAGATTCAGTTTGGATCCAGAGGCACAAAGGCTGGAAAAAAACACCAACAGAAAGGATGCTATATTTAGCAACAGTTGCTACGATATCATTGGGAACAAAGATGGATCAACATATTTGTCCAATTGATCAGAATGGTTCTGATTTCAGCTGAGTCTCCAGTGTTTAATACAGATTAGGTTTTTTATTTTATCAGATTTGTTGCATTGTTCTTGAAGGCTTGTCTTCATGTTGTTCTTCATCTTCAATGAGCAGCTCATGATTCTTGTTTTGATCTGCTTGGCAGCAACTTCGTTTCCATTGACCTTAAAATTGCGCAAATTGGACCCACCGCTAGAAAGATTAGTTTAGATTAAAACACAGTTGTGTGTTAAAACGGCTCAGTCAAAGTTAGCGATACTTAAAACCTGATGTTTGCTGACATTTTTCATCCATTCTGATTGAACCTGGGCTATTTTGCAAAGACGACTGATCGGCAATGTCGGTCTCTAGATGTGCAAAGCTGGTAGAAACATACCCACTTTGTGACAAAATGAAACCATGACAGGATTGTGCCAGAAAAAATGTACAGTACAGTGTGTCTCTACAGGACTGCAGTGAGACTGGAATTATCTGAACAATAGAAGAACTGCAAAAGTTGTCATTTGATTGATTGCTGCCTCTGTCATGACTGACAATGAAATGAAAAGGATTTGAGTTTCTGTAGGTTTTCTTCTCCTTCGGGTTAGGAATCACGCCCTCTGAAAAACATGTTGCCCTAAACCTTATCTGAAAGTTAATCACCGACCCTTGTTAGGCTGGTTTACTTGTGCACGGCCCACTAACAGCAGCTATAATGATCCAGCTTCATAAATGAGTTAAACAATAAACCAGGAGCTCAAAGTTCCCTGCTTTGTTCAGTCCTGCGTTTACTTCCTTCATTTGCTTTTCCTCTTTTTGTCATATTGTCACTAAGACATCTAGTTGTTTTTTGTTTTTGGTATTTCATTTTTAAATTGCTACAACTAGTGATATATGTGACAACGTTTGAAGAAAGGGAAAGATTACTGTATGCAAGCCATGTTTCTTAAAAGGGCGGTGTTATGCGTTGCCATTTTATAACATAATCAAGTAACTATGTAACCTTCAGTTAATAAAAAACATATTAAATGAAGAACTGGAAAAATTCTTCATTGAAGAACTTTTCATTTTCTTAAATGAAGAAAAGTTCATTTCACTTTTCTTCATTTAAATGTGACTTAAAAATTTTTACTTTGTATCTTCACACCTTGAAATTGGGCCTCTGTCTCTTTAAGAAGCTCCCGATTTTTCTGAAACTCTGCCTTCAGGAAGTCATCACAACATGTTTTTACCAGCATTGCTCTGAGAAGCAGCTCCTATATTGAGCTCAGCTGATGAGCAGTTCTATCAGGTGTTTGCTAATTGCTGCTGGCTAGTCTGAAGGAGCTGAGTTATGGAGTCATGGAGGAGGGCTTCTCTATGAGGCCGAAGTTCAAAAACTGCAGCTCAGTAGGAGGAGCTTTGTTCTCAAAGGCGGGGCTATGTCCACCCTATGTCCATGGGTGGCAGTCATTCACCCAGCTGAATGGTTGTCATGGAGATTAAAAGAGTTCTCAAACATGCATGAAAGAATCAAGGCAACACTCCAGGTATGTTTTTGATGAAATAATAACATTCTAACATGATGTAAATAAGAAAAAAGCTAATTTTGTATAACAATGCCCCTTTAAAAAAAAAAAATTTAAAATAGAACAAAGAGAAAATAAAAGCTGAGAATTTGTGATACTTAGAAAAATGGCTCATCTAAAACCCTGCAGTTATCCTTAAGGCAGATATTCTGTTCTCACTGGTTTGTGAGTAATCACAATGGAAAAGCGTATTTCTTGTTTAGGAAACAGTTTATCTCCACTAAGGTTAGGATTATCCAACCAACCAGACCGTGTTGTGTAGCTGAACTGACCTCCGCTTGTTTAACTTAAGGAAGCTGATATGACCGTACAGCAGCGGTCCGTCTCTGTCGTGTGATTTTTCTCTCTGCTGCTGATAGGAATGCGGCTCCCCGTTTAGCTGCCAGTGTTTGCCATGGCAAATGTTTGGTTTAGCCAGTCGTTCAGATCACTTGTTCGCCAGAGGGGGCGAATTTCAACATGTCAGAGGAGGAGGTGGAATGCAGCTGCCAGTTGCCCCTCGCCCCACTGACAGCCTGTTTATGAGAAGGTGATGAGCAGAAGGAGAGAACGCATTGTTGAGGTGGGACAGGAAATGAGTTGATCTGTCATGGACAAGTCAGCCACAGTTAGTCATCTTTAGGAACGTTTCTGCAGGACAAAACATGAGGCCAAGCCTTCATGTAGACAAGTGGAATCATAAGCCTGAAAAGCTTTTTCCTTTACTTTGTGAAATTTTATTAATTTAACAGAGAAAATCGACAGGATTTTTCTAAAATAGAACAGGAAACGGAGGGCATTCTGGGTAAATCCAACCCAAACAAACGCTGAGGTTTGGCGCTAGCTGGAGATGAGTCTTTTGGCAAAGACAAAAGAGAAATACAGCCGCTAAAATCTTATTCCATTTCATTTTTGTTTACATTTCGTACACTCAGCTCAGTGTTTTCTTCAGGGGTTTCCAGGTCGTTTCCTTCAGTGGCTCTTGCTGCAACGTGCCCAAAGGCGAGGGAATGAAGTGGTTTTTCTAAAGGGTTTGGTTGGTTTGACTCAGTGCTGTGTGAAAGAGAACCACACCAGGCAAAGATGTAACTAATGTTGCAATTTTAGTCAGCAGTCGAACCGAGCCTACCATCTAACACACACCTGTCTCTGAGAAACAGAATGTCACACAAGGAAGCAGAGTGTATGAGGCCTTAAGTCCATCCACAGGTGGGCGTCTGTTTAACTCAAATATAGTGAATTAATTCATCTGAATTTTTAATTAATTTTCAAAATTCTAACTATTGGAAACAATGAATGTCAGAATAAAATACAGCATGTGCAGTGTAAACAAAAACCTTTTCTGTGGGATTAATATGATTAGTAGCTGCAACCTGCTTTCCTTCATCTGAGATTATCGGAGTCCCTAAAGCCTGGGTGATTGGTGCTGAACTCAGGATTCCTGTCTGGTTAGAACGAAGTCCGCCGCCTGGCCTCGAAGTGTTCCTCCACTCGCTCTTTCCCACAAAAGTCACTAACCTTGGATTGTGGTGTTTTGATACATTTGTTCTGCTCCCTGCTGAAAGAAACGGCCAACACTAGAAGCAGAAAGGTCACATCTGTTTCCCAGAAGTTTACTCTTCTAAAACACAGCTTGCATTAAAATGGAAATAAAAAGAACGCGTCTCGACGTGTGCAAAAACAGTTGATTCCCCTTGGACGTCAGTCTTAAGATCTGTGCTCTGAATCTAAAAATAGAACCGTGTTAGCGATTGACCTGGATCCGTATTGTTTAACTAGCGAGGTCTAATCACCTACTACACATGTTAAACTGTGTCCTGCTATCAGATCAGTCAGAAGCACACAGGTAAAACTGATGTTAGAGCAAAGACTAAATTAATCTGAGGCTCATATCTCAGATATGAGCACAGCCTCTTGTGATACTCTCTTGATAAGATTCCAAGTTTACATGGGAGCACTTTGTCACTGCACTCCAAAACATCGTAGTTTGGGTTATTTTGCAAACCCAGTCACATGATCAGCTGTGCTGAAATCACAGGGAAGATTCAACACCACAAACAAACCACAGCTTTTATTATGTTGCTAAAATGTGGCAGAACTCTCAGATGTAGGTCTGGTTTAAAAAAAAAAAAAAATCTTTATCCTCCCAGATTTCTTAGGAATTTTTATATTTTTAGTTTATGTTTCAGGTTTGTGTACATTTTATCTAAAAATCAGATGACATTTTAGCACACATTGTTTGTAGGCTACCGCTAGCCTGGCCATTCAAATCTTGCTTACAGCTCAGTCTGGGATTTCTCCCATTCACGTGGATTCCTGCGGTCGAATTTCTAACGGGCCAATCAGCAAACAGGAGAAGTTGTGAATGATGTCAGTTTTCTGTGCTGTTTTAGAATTGTTGTCTGCCAAGTGGCTGGTTTTTTAGCAGGCTAAGCTACCTACGCATGTTAGCTTTTCATATTTTGGCACTGTTGTGTTTAGAGAAGTGTGGGGATGAAAAGGTGATGGTGCCAGGACTGAGTGACTGACATTTAAAAGTGGTATGTTCCAAATGACAAGGTAAAGAGGCACCAGCAGGTTTAAAAGAATAAACAAATAAAAACATCAGAAGAGGCTAAATTACAGGAGTGGCTGTTTCCTCACTGGTCCCATTTTTAGTGAACGCTACGGCTGGCTAACCATAAGCCGCTAACAGCGCTAAATTTAGCATCTGATTGGAGGTTCCTGGTAGAGGTATAAAGGATTAATCCAATTTGTTTTTACATTTGATCATTTCCAGTTTAAAGTGTAAAATACTTATTGATTCATTCTGCACTGAGGACTAATTATTTAAATTATTTTGAGATTTAGGGACAAAAAAAAATGCTCTCCATTTGTGTTTGACATTGGGACCAGCATAGTTTGAGAAAAGCATAAAAAATACAATATATGATCGAGTTACATCTTAACTCGTTTGAGACTTTTGTGATCCACGAACATTTCTTCTGTTCTATTAAAACTCAGAACAGGGTCATTTTCAGTGCATTTAGCACCACATTAGCTCAAGACAAGAACGAGTCAAACCTTGACTGAAACAAACCAGATTCATCACAGATGCTTTAAAACGCTGCCGTGATCTATGAAATATCACAAAACTCAATACTTTAGACTAAAAGAACCAGCAATGAGCGATTCTACTTTTGCTGAAGGAACAAACATGAACAGGAGGTCAAGCTACACCACTTAGCATCGTTTCTGCTCTCAGATCACATCCTTCTCACTAACACTCTGTAAACAAGATTACACACACCTTTCACCTACAAAGTGCAGTGAATAAATCTTGTGCTTACGATAAACAGTGTGTGAACCCTGGCAGACGAGCAATTACTCTACTTCAAAGTTCACTGCTGTGTTAAAAGGTTCTGGTGTAGGGAGTGTCCATTTGTGAGTGGGTGTGTGTGTGTGTGTGTGTTTGATGCCTAGACTTGCTCTGACCGCTTAACTCTTTTTTGTTTTTTTGTATTTAAAAGGTCACGCAAACTGAAATGACCTTTTCTGTGTGTTTCTGTGTGAACTCTCATGCGTCTCAGGTGTCACTCTGCTTCCTTTAAGCTGCATCGTAACTCTGCTTAGACCTCAAGAATAATCTGTCAGATCATTTTCCGTCATCTTTCTCTAGACTATGTGTCACCTAACAAACATCCCACAAACGCGGTCTGAAGTGTTGCTCGTCCCGCTGTCTGTGTGTCCCTCCAGGCTTCTCGTAGGAGCGCCAAAAGAAAAAGCCAATTCTCTTCCAAATGTCAACGAAACGGGCGCCGTGTACGCCTGTCCAATCAGCGGAGACCCCACAGACTGCACCAGGATGGATCTGGTCACATCAAGTAAGCACGATGCGCAGCTGCGTGCAGAATTACCTGCTCACGTGTGACGTGACAAAGGAAAACATGTCAAATTCTTCAGGTTTTTATTTTAGTTTAGTTTCTTTTTTTCCCCCTGCAGAGCCACCTAGTGGTCAAAATAATCCGTTTCATGTGTATTTCCATCAACTGGTTGTTCTGAACTTTTTCATTAGTTTTGATAAATTCTTGTTTAGTTCTGTGATGGACATAGGCTTCTAAAAACAAAACATTGTTTCATCTCAGTGTTTGTTTGGGATTTTTGTGAAGATGGATTTTTAAACGTAACACGGAGGAAAAACCCGGATTGTGGCAGAGGGCGTGGCCCCAAAGCCAACTGGTAGACCTCCAAAATAAATACAGTGGCCTAGGGTCTCCCAATTAAAAATACCCAGGTAGGTCTAGCTGAAAATGATGAAACAGAAATAGTATACAAAATATATACAATCTTTATTTGTACAGCCTTGACAATATTAAAAATAGATGTTATTATTCCAATTTAAAAACCCAATAAAACACAGGATCCAGGACAAAACTAGAAACAATCTGAGACTTAATTGTAAACCAAATGAACAAAAACACAAATTAATGACCCAAAATAATATTAAACCACAACAGAAAAACAAATCAAAGACTGCACCAATCCCAGTCCAGGGTCTTAGCACTGTCAGTCATGCTCGGGTGTGATACATCTACTCCCCATCAGCAGAGCTTGTTGTGACTGCCTAAGAATAAGAAACGCTGCTGTGATAAAAAAAAACCACACACAAATCTCCTTTATAATGAGTCCTGCTTTCCTACCTCCAGGCCTTTATTTTCTGTGTGTCAGATCAAATGAATTTCCAGCATTCAGGTTTATTAATCTTGCTTTTCAAGCTCCATGCTACAAAACTTCTGGAGCTACATATATTTTAATGTTCAGGTTAGGACGGCAGCTGCTCCAGTCAAAGCACATTTCTGTGGTTAATGTGTATCGGGGCATGATCGTGGCTTAAAGGCTTATCACAGTTTGGATCAGTGTTCCTGTCACTGAATATCTCCAGAAGCATGCTGGCTGTGTATTCAAATCTTGCAGCTGACTGAAGTGATCTGATTTGATATGCTCTTTGGGAAATTTAGTTTTTAAATGGTTCAAAGTTCTGAACGCAGCAGCCCATGAACATGGAAGGAGGCAGAGCTTGGTTCTTTCTGCTTTGGGTCATTATCCTGCTGAAGGACCCAACGATGGCACATTTTCTGTTTAGTAAAAAATTCATCGTATTTTTTTATTTATTTTTTACTTGTGACTTAAGAAGCTTACATCACTTCCAGATTCCCTTGTAAGCAGTTACCTAACAAAAGGTTTTAAACATTATGTTCTACCAAGAGAAACCTGGATCCCTCTAAGGGATCCAGGACAAAGAAAATTCCAGCAGTTTTAATGTTTTATTGAGGGCCAAGACTTTAACACTTTAATTTTAATGAAATAGTTACATCGATTTAACACGTAAAAAAAATTTTTTATGCAGTTAAAAGCTTTTTCTTTTGACACGTTTCTGGTACCTCCGTAAATCTGACGCACAATCTCCAAACAGCGATGGACAACAAAGCTGCTTCACTGGACTGAGTTACATTTTGCTTGAAAAACCAATCTGATTGGACGCTGGGAAAGACTATTGTTGTGTACAAGTTGTGCTAAAAGGAGTTAGACTGTCAGTGAAGCTACTCAAGCCTAATATAGCATCTCAGTGCTAAACATGTAGCGGCAGCACAGATGTCCTTAATGCTATTGCTAAAGTTAATGCTGACGCCTTCACATTTCTGGAAAACTTCTATGAATTATCAGAGGTTCCTAAATTGATAGAACAGCAATCTTACCCTAAATAACAGATTAAAAACAATAAATATCTTTGCTGTTGAGCTCACATGTCTATTTATTCAATAATTTTGCAGCAAAAAGAGTTTTTGAATTGAAAATGTTGCTTATTCTGTCAATTTTTAAAAATTAAAATGTGATTAATTAATTATGGACTCTGCAAATTAACTTGATTGAAAATCTTAGTTGCGTCCCACCGTAGTTTTAAAAATTGCAGTGATGGGGAATTTTTAGTGAGTAACTATTTACTTGTTGCGAATTCCTGACTCATGAATACAAACACAAATCCTTCTTACCTGACAGACATGTTTCTCTTGTCTTCCCCCTATTGAGCAGTGGAGGGGTTGTAGTCATACTGCAAGGAAGCAGAAAATCATGGATTTGTAAATAAAAATTCCTAGAAAGTCAAGTTTTAGAAAATATATAAAAATGCTTTAATTACATGTATTTTATAGAAACAGCTTAGGGTGGGAAAAATGGTGAAACTCTTGATTTTGTGCATGAAAAGATGGAGGGAGGGTTCACCACTGACTGAGAGCCCTCAAGGGAAAGATTTTTCTCAGGAACTTTCCTTTGAAATCTCTCAGAGACTGAGAATCACACAGGTCGTCTTCCTGCCTCGTACTCAGAACTGCGTTGCTGACGATTCAAAATGGTAAGACTAACTCTGAACCCATGTGACAAATTCACAGCCAACCCGTCAGAGATAGTGGAGGGCATGTGGCTGGGCGTGACGGTGGCCAGCCAGCGGAGCCTGAAGGAGGGACGCGTGCTGGTGAGATGACTCCCTGTTCACTCCACTAATCAGCGCCGACAACATCAGGCATTCCAGTGATACCAGTGAGGTCACACTGTTACAGCTCAGGTCAACCTCTGGTGTCACTGGTGACACAAAATGGATGTTACATCAAGTGTCTGTTTACAATTCAGAGAGCAGCGGTTCTGCACAGATCTTTCTCTTGTACCACTGTGAAAAACAATTACATCCTTGGAGACAACAAAAGTCAAAGCAGAGAAAAGAGGAAGGAAAATGATTCAGTAAATTGGAAATAAGTCCCGATGAGTCTCATATGTCAGATTGAAAGTATCTGCTGAAAATAACAACCATTAAACATGTATTAAACATACTTTTGATGACACATTGTTGTTTTTAGAGATAGTTTTTCTGTTGGTCTGATTTAATCTTCTAATTTTAAAGGTGTTTTCATTAGCCGTTAGCATAAAATGACCATGACTAAGAGGAACAAAGGTGTTAAAACATCAGCCTTTGCCTGGTTACGTAAAGAAATGACGCGTTTTCCTGGCTGATGGAGTTACTGATGTAATTAAATTTTTCAGTAACATTCTAATTTATTGAATTGGACTATATATGGTATGTCACAAGAGTGAGTACATTTTTATGACATCGCTGGCTTCCTGTTTGCAGGCATGTGGGCATCGTTATGTGAAGATCAGCACAGGCCAGAGGCGGATGATCGGAAAATGCTTCGTAAGGAGCAACGATCTGACGTTTGACAACTACGATGACTGGCAAACTGATAGCTATGAGCGCTGCAACCCTGCAGACGACCACAAGAAGGAGGGATTGTGCAACCTGGGCATCTCCGGTGGCATAACTGAGACTGATGTCGTCCTCGGCGCCACAGGAAGCTATAACTGGAAAGGTGGGGAGCTGGGAGCTGCTAGCTGAGCTTCAGTCTGGAAACTAAACCATTTCCCTGTCTTGTAATTGTCTGTTTGCTTTGCTTTACAGGGAATGTCCATTTAACCTGGAGAGATCCAAATCCAGACAACTTTGGGAACTCTATTCAGAAAACGATAGAGGACGAGAAAAAAAATAACATCTACATAGGTGAGTTCTTATTCTCTCATCAATTCCTTTACAAAGGTTCGCAAAACTGTGTCAACATTTCATTAACATAAAAGCATTATTTTGCAATCTCAGTGTTTCTGTTAAATAACAAACCCAATTAAAATCACATGTGAAAATGTTTGTTGATGCCGGGCCATCATCCTCCAACCTCTTCCTGTTGTTTTCTTCCTTGTGGTTTGCGGCAGTAGTAACATCCGGTTGTCGACCATGTGACTTGTGTGTCGGGAAAAGAATTGTTTCCGTTCCCGTTTTGTGAAATGAACCTATTTGGTACGGCCAAAAGAGCCACCTCATCCTAGCGCCAAAACTTATCAGAAAGTTTGCTTTTTCGAAATTGCCATTTTTCCCTTAAGCAAGTTTATTCCCGAAATGTCAAGCTGTGCAATTATGCGGTCAATGGAAACACAGTTTCACTGTTTTTATTTATGGTTGGTGTGAATGAAAACAGCTGCTTTGTTTTTCCAGGTTATTCAGTTCTTGAGGAGCGAAAACTGCTGAGTCGTGACTACAACACTGTTGTGACGGGGTCCCCCAGGGATGAGTCCAAGGGCTCCGTGATGTTGGGAGAACAGACTCAGGACAAAATCCAGATAATCCACACCATCCTGGGAGAACAAGTGGGCTCCTACTTCGGGAGCAGCCTGGCTGCCACTGACCTCAACAATGATGAGTATGTCTGTGCTCAGTCTGTGGGGATTCCAACTGTTCACTTTTACTTTCATCCAATATGTCCAGCTCCAATGCCTTAAAGCTGCAAAATACAACTTTTATAAAAAAAAAATTTTTATATATATTTGCTGAAACTGTCACCATGTTTTCCTGTAACGGTAAGTTATTTCTCCACCATTAGAATACTGAGCAGCGAGTACATGAGTATGATTTACAGCACTAAGACCCGCCTCCTGGCTCTGATTGGTTGTTTTTGGTGCAATTTTTCAGACTGCAATAGCAGCTCAGGTAGGAGGTGGAGGAGGTCGATGATCTTTTCACAGATTATTTGTCTCATGTTAAGAAGATGATTCATTTGTTCTAAAAAAAAAAAAAAAAAAAAAAAGAAGAAGAACTGGTAACATTGTTGATGTGAGAGGTGAATGACACCCAGATCCCAGACTCTTTTCCTGAGGAGAGGACCAGAGTGTAGAACCATCAAATGAAAGGGAGAAACTGTCAGTTTTGGATAATACGGGTTTAGTTCCTACAGGAATATGGAGCAAAAACTGTCTCATAATTCACAAATGCACAGACTAAGATTCACAAATGCAAAAGATTCACAAATGCACAGAACAGGATCCACAAATGCACAGAACAAGATTCACACTTGTATATCTTAATTTACAGGCTCCTTCTGGCTTGTTAAGGGGTTCCATTTGTGTCAAAAATAAGTAAAAGTCACATGTGTAGATGTTATTGGTCTAAGTCGTTGCTGTGTGACTTTGGTTGATGTCTATGGTCTTAGTGCTTTATGGATATGTCGATGCTGCATGTAGGTGATGCAAATGTTAGATGTTGCATATGTGTTCGCTGCATATGTACATGTTGCATATGTTATGTCTCTAGCTGCGTCATGGTTATTACTCGCTGTCATCTTGTCAGTTCATCTGCAGTAAAGCAGCGAACCCTTTGCAGTTGTTGTTTTTTTATGTAACTTCTGTGATTGGTCAATGTCATTGGTCCATGCTATTGGTCAATGTCATTGGTCCATGCTGTTGGTCAATGTCATTGGTCCATGCTGTTGGTCAATGTCATTGGTCCATGCTGTTGGTTCATGTCGTTGGTCCATGCTATTGGTCAATGTCATTGGTCCGTGCTGTTGGTCAATGTCGTTGGTCCATGCTGTTGTTCAATGTCGTTGGTCCTTGTCGTTGGTCAGTGTTGCTGTTGCCTGTTCTCTTCTCCATTAATAAGTGTTGAAGTAGGTCATGTCTGATCAAAGTGTTTATTTGATATTACAAAAATTTTGGTCTTTCAATATTAGTGGTTTCAATATCAGTGGTTTCAAAATGCTTAGATTTCTACCTCGTATTTTCTTTAGGCATTAATCAGGGCAGCTAACGAGGTCGAGGGGGTCCTGGCCCAAACAACCTCGGGATAATGGGCGCTGGGCAAGGAGGAGGGGACCATCCATCCATCCATCCATCTTCTTCCGCTTATCCGGGGTCGGGTCGCGGGGGTAGCAGCCTAAGAAGGGAGGCCCAG
>CAEGAE010091972.1:0-63476 GCA_903067095.1 Girardinus metallicus | reverse complement strand
ATATATGTATATGTATATATATATATATACATATACATATATATATATATATATATATATATATATATATATATTTATATAAGGTGCTCTTTTGTTGTGTGTTCAAGGACAGTTCACCGTCTTTTTATGAATGTTGAAAGGTCATTAAGGAAGGTGATTTGTCTGTAAAAGCACCTTTCATGTACATCAAAAACAGGAGCCCATTTGGACACAGGAACATTTCAACTCTCTGTGGTAACACACAGATCGCTGCCACGTTCCAAAGTAAACCAGTTAATGCACACTGTACTATTTAAAATAAGAAATGAGAACCTCATCCATCACTTCATGCCATGACAAGCAGAGCCAGAAGCAGTGTGCTGATTCAGTAAGTCTGAGTGGAATGTTAGCATGCTCCTGAGGAATGTTGCATTTCCAAACACTGGAATCTCAGTCAGAGGTTCCAGGCACAGGGGGCCAATTCAGGAAGCATGCTAAGGTAATCTTCAGTCCTGACTGTATTCATGATCCAGTTTGTCTAAACCCATGTAAATTATATTTGGATAACATTTTAGTGAACAACTGTGGCTGGTAGGTTTAAAAATGAACAGGAATTTGGAGTTTTTATACAAACTCGCTAAATATACGTATGATACTTATAGTTGCATGTGAATGAATTAAAGTTTTTTTCAAACTGTCAAACTTGTATACATGCTTTACACACAATGACATGTTGGAAGCATTCATTTGTGCTAATTTTGATGGTGGCTTTCAAATGTTAGTTTCTTTGAAAATTTTAATTGACCCAAGACTAAAAAAGGATTTTCAATACAGAAAGGATATATATATATATATTTTTTTTTAGTACAGAAATGCGATATGTCCAACACAATCATGGGGAAGACTGGTGACTTGACAGTCCTCCAGCAGGCCGTCACTGTCTTACCTCCAGAAGTAAGACACAAAAGGTCAAGAAATCCTGACCAAACAAGGAGTTTATGTTCTGCAGACTTGCAGATACTGTTCAGTATGTCAAAATTTCTGTCTATAAGTACCTTTTCGAATTGGAATATAATATTCAAACTTTGAGAAATAAATTTTGGGTTTTTCTCAGCTGTAGGTTATATTCAACATTGACAAAATTATATCACTCTTTGTATTTTAAATTTGGTTCACACTTTTTGGTTACAGAAAAAGTGTGAACCAAACTAAGGATATTCCTTTTAAAGGAATATCCTTAGTTGGACATTATAATGGTGGTCTCTTGCTGCCTGAATTAATTTCTCATTAATTTCTGTCTTTTGTCAGCTGTGCTGCTTTGTTTTTTTTTTTGCTTACTGTAGCACATCTCACCAAGTTCATTTTAGCCAAAATGGTACAGAAAGTTGTGGGACTGGGTACAGACTGTGTTTTGTCTCCACCATCTGTTTGCCCTTGGACTGAGCTCCAGAAACTATCTGAGGCCGAAACATGTTGCTGCTTTATTCATCACAAAGGTCTGTTCCCAGACCAGATCAAGCTTGGCTGAAAGTCTTTTCTCAACAGCTACATCCTCATCTTATCTTCTGCATCTGTATTCAAATCCCCAAAGTCTCTCTATGGGGACAGGTATCTCTTCACTGAGCTCTCTTTGAGTTTCTTCCTCCACCGCCTGCTTACTTCCCATCTGTTTGCTTCCTTTCTGTGTTAATAGCTGATCCAGCTGTTGCTCCAGCGGCAGCAGCTGCCCTACCGCTACACCTCTCATGCACATACAGGCATGCCTCTGTACAGACAAGTATGCCCTCATCCCAGCTTAGACAGACACACTGTCTGAGTGTGCCAGGATGTTCCCGTCTCTTCCCATCGGCTCAGTGGCCAAGGTGCGGATGTTTATCTTGTCTACTCTTGTATATGTGTCTCACTTTGTTTCTCCCCATCTGTTTCCAAAACAGTTTCCATTCCTACCTCCTTGTAAGTCAGTTTGTCCTGAACCATTTGGAAAAGTAGTGGTTTCCATTCATTGTTGCATATTAATCCAGTGAGTCATAAAAAGAGTCAAATTCCAGATTTACTTTTTCCATTTACCAGAAAACTTAGAGGACATTCTCCTGATTTGTGACCAAAACATGTGGGATTATAGCAGTGAATCATTTGCTGCATTTATCCTGGAATCAATGAATATCAGGCTTACCTACTTGTCACTACTGTGATTGAGGAATGTCGTTTTAAACAGAAGCCATGACTAGTTGAACAGTAGATTTGGTGAAAAATACAAAACTGTTAGTATCTTAACTAAAATTGCTGCTTTTGTCACTTGAAGACCACTCTAATGGGCTTAGTTCTCACCGTCTCCAACATAATCTAGCATGCAGACAAATAAGTCTGAAACATCTAGTTTCTCTGCTCAGTCCTTTGAACATACAGCTCCGCTAAAGTTTTATAGAATGTCTAATTTGGCTTTATGAGGTTACACCCTTTAGATGCTGCAACTTCTTTCATTTTACTGCTTTTTGCTGTATTTTACCCATGGTTTGCAAAGAGCGCCAACTCTTCAAGATTTCACCCATGGCTGAGCTCAGCTGCAAACGTGATTGTTTAATGCAGAGTAGACTGAATTAATGGTGAACACAACAGTGACCCCAACCTCACCCCACCTCCCAAACTAAAACTTCTCCTGCTCGGCCAGCAGTTTCAGTTTAAAGCAAATAGCTGTTTTTGTTCCATTTATATTGCAATATTGCCACAACTTTCCCACACAACTTTATTATGCATGTCAGCTGCCTTGGAAATTACAGCTCCCAAATATAGGGTAATTGGCAGCATTTGATTATTTACAAAAATAATGTTTGTTGAGTCCAAACTCTCTCATTGGCTCCATAGGCCCTGAAGTACCCAAGACAAAAGACAGAGTCCCTAAATGACACTCCTTCCAGGACACTTTCTAGAAACCCTAACAACTGTTGTTTGGTGGCCAAACATAGTCAGAACATTTCCTCCTACATCTTGAAGCTACAAAGAAGCAACCTTCTAACTTTCCAGAAGTTAGAAGTCCACACACAGCTTTGTGTGTGGACCAGCCACACACAAAGCTGTGTGTGGCTGGTCCAATATGTAGTTGGTTTCGCTCAAACTTACACAGTAGCTTGGCCTTCCTTCTTGGCAATTAGAGGTAATTTTGTGTCCCTTAAACCAGATTATGATGCCTCCCACCTTGTCCATGTGGCACTGGATGTAGATGTCTCCACCCACATCTGGTAGTAGTGTCAAATAGGCTTCCTGTCTCTTCCTGTTGTGTGTTGTTTTTCCATTTGGAATCTCACAAAATCCAACTTCCTACAAGGAGAGCTAGCCAAACTATCTGAGCCAACAACTGAAGTTAAATTGCCATGGGTGACCCTGCCGATGTGATATAGTGCTATACCAGATGGCCTCCATGATTATGGTGACGCTCACTTTCTCCATCCCTCACAACAAAAATTAAACCAGCAAAAAATTACTCATTAGTATTTAGTTAGCCACATATTTTCTCTTTACCTGAAGCTTAGCAGATGACTCCACAATGGCTACTTGGGATATGGCAGTATAAAAACTTTGGCTATTGATATTCAATATTAATGTCATTAATGATATTTCTGATAACCAATATTTAACAATATAATATTTATTTCCCCACCCTTTGGACACCATGAAAAAAATGACCACTGAAATTGCCTCTGTGCTTCAGTTCATTACCCCACAGTCCTGCAATTCATCAGTTTCACAGCCACATGCCCCATGGCCAACTCCCACTCCTCTCCCCCACTGAGACACATACTGCAACAAGATGGAAATAACCATTGGTTATTGATATCAGTCCAGTTTCACTTGTAGGATCAATGCCCATATGTTAAAAATGGCTAACATCAGCTGATACCAATGTCAATCTAGATATATCCTGCGTCCCTAATTGATAACTAAAAAAATCAAAATTTTTCTGAAAAGGTCTCAGTAGTTAGTACATAGTGCAAGAAATGTTATGAAATTAGAATAGAATAGATGATAAATGCACTTTATTATACAGAAATGGGAAAATTCCTGTACAACAGCAGCAAAGTGACAGTCAAACAAAGTAGGTTCAGATTTATTAAGACTGTTATGTTTGAAAACACATACATTTTCTATGCTACCATGATCCTGCATATAGGGTAACTTATCCCAAGTAAGGCCATCATTATTGTCCCAGCCATATTAAAAATGGCATACAATATTGTGTACTTTGTTTAGCATTAGAATTGTGTTAAAATGTTGTTTAATTTATTCATACGTGACTGAAAGCCCAGAATTATTCATGCAGCTGGCAGATTAAATTTTTTTTTAATATTTTATATTCATACAAGAAATTTGTTTCTGAAAGAAGTGAGATAGGCAACAAATTTAAAGATAAAAAAATTCTAAAAGGTGTATAAATTAAACATTTAATGTGTTGAAAGTGTACACCCTTCTCAGTAATTGTTGGGATTTTTTTATTTTTTTATTTTTTTTTACATTTCACCAAACTTTTATTATCACACCGATATTTTAATGATTTATCTTGGTGATTAGCTCATAGTATTTATGTTTGGAAGGCTTCCTTCCCATCACCTGTATCTTTATCTCCCTTAACAGATTCTTGGACAGAGTCAAGTCAGGAATCTGGCTGACCCACTCTAAAACATTAATATTACTTTGAGGTAGAAACCTTTTAGTAAAATTCAAAAATGATTTCAAGGTGCGATAAAATGTCGGCTTAACTCTCCCCAACAAACATTTTTGAGAATGTTGATGTTGATCACTTACATTTTGTTTTGCAGGTGCCTTTTTGAGATTTTCCTACTGTTGTGAGAACAGAAAAAGAAAACTAGAGTCAGTAATAGTGCCCGCATGTTTCACCACACATGCAAATGTTTAACTCTCCTCCTCCTCTTCCTCCTCCTTTGTTACTCTCGCAAACATTCTCGCCGCTTTTCTCTGTTGTTTTTGTGTCTCATCAACAAAGCATGTCTGTATGGCCGTTTCGTGTCACGTCTAGACCAGCATTCCATTCAATGATTCAAAATTTACTGGGACATTGTTTTTCTTTTTTCTTTGCCCCTCATCCTGTCTATTTTTCTGTCAATTTTCTTTATAGCATTCTTTCTTGTTGAAGGCCTCAAGGGCTCCTCTTCTGTAGCTGATCTTTATTTCTCGGTCCGTAGTGTTTCACTTTAAGTCAACATGTTTGTTTTGATGGAATGCTATATAAGGCAGGCCATTGATAAAAGTATAATACAGTAGAAGATATAAAGAAAACGGAGGGGGCGATGGAGGGAAAGAGAAACAGATGAGTAAAAGAAAGTGTTTTAAGACAGGAGAGACACTGGAGTGGAACAGAAACAGATGGAAAGTTTAAAACAAGGGGAGAGCTCTGCGGTCCTGTGCGTTGATTTAAGCTGCCTGCCTGACTTGTCAGCACAGAAACAACTGGTGAACAGACTGACGGAGTCAAGGAGAGCAGATGTGTCTCTGCTGGTGATGGATGGATGGATTGATGGATGGATTTTTTTATTTTTATTTATTTATTTATTTTTTATCTAGAGGCTGATGAATTTCCTGCCAAAGCTGGACTGCTTTTCTTCATGAGTTATTCTCAGCCGAGCATCTGGTTTTAGGCCCTGAGATCATTAAATAAGATCAGTTCTGCTCTATAGCTGAGATCATCTCTCTTCCCTCTCTGCAGAAATCAGAATACAAGTTCTTAGTTAATGTTCTTCATTAACTAAGTTCTTAGTTAATGTTCTTCATTAACTAAGTTCTTAATGTTCTTCATTAACTAAGAATTTAGTTAATGTACAAGAATAGAGTTGTACAGTGAATATATCGTCATCACAATGTCAATGTGTGCAATATTTTATACAGCAATAATTGCTGGCTGAATTATCCCAAGTCCTATGAACTTCAGTGTTTTTTATGCCAATGTAATATTTGGCCGGGTGGACAGTCTCACACCGAACACTATTGACATGGCTCAAAATGGTAAACGTCCATCGGTGATAAAAGCATAAATGAAAAGGAGAGGAAATAATTAATGAATTGCCTCTTACTATGTTTGTCGTGATTCTTAGAAACCAACCTGATGCTCACACACTCCCTCAGATTCACTGTAGGATTTAACAAAACCATAATTAGTCTCAGATTCACATCTTCAGCTTGCCTCCAGACAGATTGTGCACAGACCCGCTCAGTGCCTCTGTTAGGGTTTCACCAGTTCTGCATGTAGTGTCACATGCTGGAAAAAATTTTGTTTTTAATTGAAAAATGATCTTGCACATTCCTTCCAGAACTGAGTTTTTTTTTTTTTTTGAACGTTCACAAACTGAAGCAGAGGGTAATCTCCTGTTTTCACTCTTTTGGAAAGTTTAGTTTCAAGATGAGTTCTTATTTTAAAAGCCTGAATTAGCCACAGGAAGTGTTATTTTAATTTATGTGAAGGTTTATGCTGCTTACATCTTTTGGGTAAACTATTGTCCCCTACAGTATATTCAGGGTGTTAATTATTTTTTATTTTTTAACAAGACAAATGTACAAACATCTAACTTTGCAAGCAGTCATGATAAGTATACTTGTATGCTATGTAAACAATTTTAGGGTTTATTATCTGCTCTCATGTGCTGTAAACTACAAAACTCTTTCTAGTGCATGTTTAAATATGAACATTGCATTGGCTTTACCCCTTGTTTTCTTCAGTTTTTGTTTTTCTGACATGTATAACTTTCCTTCTCACTTTAGAACATATTTGTTAAGTTTAACTGAGTTAAACCTCTCTGCGCTCCTTTAAATTATATGTTTATACATATTTACTACACACCAGAGCAAGACAGGCTAATAGATTTGTTTAACTTGACTTATGAGCACTTGTTATTGAATCTTAATGATGGTACTAAAATTTCTGTTTATTGCTTTCCATCTCAGCGTGAGTTGTTTCCTAATCTGTCTCTTCCTTCTTTCCCTCCTCCTGATGACTTCTCTACTTTCCTTTCCCCTTTGTAATGTTCTCCTTTCTTAACACTTGTTGGGTGGTCAGATAAAAAATCTTGCTGTGAAACAATGAAATTCAGTAACTATTAACCACCTGTTTATCTTTGGTCTAATCTTAGAAGAGCAACAGCGCTCTATTTATTTGACTTGGAAACCACAAGTGGTCAAACAAATCCATGTTTACTGTCTTCTTGTTCACGGTTCTCTTGGAGAAATTTTTTTAACCACAGTAAAATATCAAACAGCAGAGCCTGAAGCTACAGTCAGGGTAAATGGCAATGGCCTGTACTTGCATAGCGCTTTAAACGACAGTCAGTCTTTCACCCTTTCATACACACACACACACCCACGCGCACCCCCGCACACTAGTGATGCTAAGCTACATTGTAGCCTCAGTTGCCCTGGGACAGAGTGACACTGAACTGCATCTACCTTCTATTCTTCGGTTTTATAGTCTAAAGGTTTTTAACAGGTTCTAAAATTGTTTAATTCCAAACTCAAGAATGCAAAATCATACTTAGATTGAACTAGGTATAAAATATTACAAGTTGGCTACAACTGAAAAGCTTGTGAAAAAACTGAAGGTGTCTAAAAAAAAAAAAAAACCTATGTATTTAAAGGTAGTAAGATAATTAAAATATATTTTTCTTTAAAACCCTTAAATTTAAAGGGATGCTCTTTCTTTGTACAATGTACTGCTGTTGACAGCTGATACTTGGCGTAATGGCTGAACTGAATAGTCGTCTGCCTCCAATGAAAATGAGGCACTAGCTGACAGCTGCGCTGTCTGGATGTCCCACTGTTGCGTGAAATAGAAATAACTGATGTTCTGCTGCAATCTGGTAATCTAAGAGATTCATGTTAAAAGAATTATAAGGCTGTTCTTTGTTATATTTGGTAGACGTGATAAAAAAAAAACATTTAGGATACATTCTTTCATGTTTTCCCCCTTCAAACTGAAAAAGCACATTTCCTGTTTCTCGATAATGCTTTAAATAATACAGCTCTGCAAAATAGTGAAGTGAAACTGTCCTGTGGTTCCAAGATATAGGAACTTGTTAGAGCATGTGCTAAAACTTCTTGACTGCGGATCTGTTTGTGCACTGATTACATTTAGACGGGAAATTATCAAGAATGATTTAGAACATGGAGAACATATAAAGATTACAGGTGTGGATAGTATTTTATAATCTAACTTTACATTCAGTTTCATTCATGACCACCAATTTTCTTTAAAAATGTCTGAGATCTTTGCAGAGCAGCTGGATTGACGTACATGCAGCTGGACTCTTATTACTGTCCAGCTTAGTGCACTGTGTTTTATTTCGGGGCAATGTAGTGAGGGGACTAGTAAACAGTCATGCACACACCACACTTTTCAAACTTTTATGTGTAAAAATAATAAATTAAAATCAACACATGCATCTAATTTCTCCCACTTGATGAGTAAGTGTGTCTGTCACATGAAATCCCAGCAATATACATTAAAGTTTGTAGCAGTAACATGACAAAATGCAAGAAATTTCAGGTGGTCTCAATAATTTAGCTAATATTGTATGTTGTTGAAATCACAAAAAGCTTGTTTTACATAGGAATTATACTTCTAAGTATATTTTGCTTAGCTTAAGCTTTTGCAAAATTTGAAGGCTGACGGGAAATGTTGCACTCTGCTGCACTCAACTGACTGCTTGATGTTTTGAAAAGTCGCATTCAGTCAAATATCTGAGCAGAGACTGTGAATAAAGTGAAGGATGGCTCCCAAACCCATGCTGTGGTTCCTTTTTAGTCTGAAACTGTCCTCTTTCAGTGAGCTTTGTTTATAGATTTGATCATCTGAGTAACACAATACACACATTTTAAGGACTTCACTGGTTTACACAAAGCTCTCAAGAGTTTTATCAAGATCAGACTCGCTACATTTTGCAGATGTGCATTGAGCCGTGCAGGCCACTTGCTCTGTAAATGTTTATAAAAATGACACACATCTTTTCTTAGCAATTCACATTTAATACTGCACTCATGTTGTCTGCAGCCATGTGTCAAACGTGTGCTGGAAGCCAACTGTAATGAACTCCAAAAGAGTTCAGGAGTTTCTCCTTGGCCTAGAATAAACACAGACGGGGGTAAAAACAGTTTGAGTTTTGAGGCTCCTCCTCTGTGTATTTTTATAAAACCATAAAGAACAGTATGCAGAGGAGTGCATAAGTCAGCCATTATTTCTTTGCAGCCTTCAGATTTGCAGTCTCCCTCCCAAAGAAATCTCCAGCAAAGTTCTTTTTTTTTCCTCCTCTTTCCTCTTATCCATCTCAATCTTCTCAGTCTGTCGCTCTCCTATTGTGCAGTTATTACTATGGTGTTCTGTTTAACATACCATTTTTTTCTTACCATTTAAGTAAATAATACACTTACAATTGCTATTAGAAAAGCCTAACCTTGTAGAGCCCTTCAACGGTAAATACTTGAAAATTTGTTGTTGTAGTTAGTTGATCTGAAGATTCTTTTATTGCTGCAATTTTTCACTTTGAATTTGAATTCCCTCCAGACTGATACAGGAAGTTCTTATTTATCATCAGTATTCATACTCCAAATATTGAGCTTCTGACCCACAAAATACATGTGCTAGTGATCTTGCCTGTCACTCTTGATGTATTGAAGCTCTGTTAAAAAGCCAAACAAACCAAGAGAATAAGGAAGTTGTGCCAACACCAATAACTTCAACACTTCTTGTCCTATTTTCATCTGTTTATAACTGTCATTTTGTATCTTCTTGAAGAGCTTTGTAAAAATTGTGCTAACATCAATTAACGTTTTACTTCTATTTATCTAGATATCATTCCAAGACCCACTGATAGGGTATCTCTCAAGGCGTCTTGACCGTGGCCCAGTCCTTGCTCAGTAGCAAACCTTCACTTTTCACTACAATATACACTCATTAAAACCAACAATTAAATATAAGCACTTTCTCTCTTTTGTTATGTTACTCAAATGCCCAGTATTTGACCCCCTGTTATTAAAGAAATGACACAGAACATTTGAAAAATACTTTCATTTTTGTTAAATATTTTAAAGAACAAAAGAATTCAAGAGTATTTGTTTGTCTCATTGCTGCAGGTGACCTATCTGGGCAAGATGACAATCTCCGGGACCCAGTTCTTGTCGGGCTGTACGGAGTCAGCAGTGGTGAGTCTGGTGGAACGTCGTGCCCTGGACCAACAGCAGGGCACCAATCCCTCAAGCAACTCCATGCTGGAAATCCGACCCTTCCAGGTGCGCCTCCACCACCTGGATGAGCGTGGCGAAGTCTCTGTAACCATGGACGCCTACCAGGTGGCGCGCATCGCTTATTGCACCGCCGACCACAGTGTAAGACCCAACATATTTGCGTGGATCTACCGGGAGATCAACGACGACCTGTCCTTCCAGATGGATTGTCACGCCGTGGAGTGCGAGAGCAAACTGGAGGCCAAGAAGCTGGCACACTCCATGATGGAGGCCTTCCGAAAGACTTTCCAAAGTATGAGTAGCGACGGGCGCATTCACAAGAGCGGCTCAACAGACGACTTTGCTGAAGACTCGTCCACGCCTGACGACTCAACCCCAGATGATGGTTGAAGTCGAAGTTGAAGGCACTTATGTTCTTGATTTCTGTTCTGACAAATTGAAGGGTGACTGGATGGACAGAATAACTGCTCTTATTCATTTCCCCTGTCGTCCCCTTTTTATTTTAAATTTGGTTTAAAATAAAACTGTATGAACCAACATGCCCAGGATGATGAAATAGCCTATAAATTGAGTGAAGAAAAGGTAGATGAAACAGTTTAAATAAAGACCTTACAGACATTAAAGTACTCTATGACCCTCATGAGGGTTTGAAGGCCCACTGTAATAACCCACAAAAATGCTACTCATCATTTCTCGTTCAGCTTGTTATTCTGCACCTCTCAAAGACTGTCTGTGGTGCTTTTTTTAACCACAACACAAAGCAATTTTTTTACCCAATGCCATACTAACCTTTTTGTTCTTCTTGCCATGTAGGGACCAAACCAGAGTAGATAGGTGGCCTATTTTAGGTTCACACTCTGAGTTTAGAGCCGGCGATGATTCTTTAGCTGTTAAGTGACTCTCTTTTGAAATATGTTAGCCTTCATAACAGCAAATGCGGATGATGGGGTGAAAGCTTTCTTTAAGATTACATTTTGTGATCCCCAAAAAGTGGTCATTTAGCTTGAATGAGAGAGCTACAACGTGTGTCTCCATTTTATTGGTACTGAAAGATACAGAGTATCTGTAAGACATAATGAGAAATAGATTATATTTTAGAAGTTCTCACTGGACTAGAAGCCTGGGCCAGTCTGAGACACTTTAATCGTCTACATCTGACGTTTGTTTTATGTATACCAAAATCCAGGCTACATTTTGCCTGTCAGATTATGTGCCTCACTTTCCTGTCTTGTCTCAGTGAGCATGTGCTTTTATGTTTTTCTTTGTATGTACAGTAGGTGTCAATGCTTACTTTTCCTCTGTATGTATATGCATGAAAATGCAAGCTTCTGGATGTGAGAGAGTAGAAAGACTTGAGGAATAAGTGTATCAAACGGTGGGGATCATGTGTTTTTTATGTTTGAAGATGTTTTTAAAATCAGACATGGTACTGTGACCATTTGCTACATTTCTTTTTTTATCATTATTGTACACTATCCAAGCAAAACCATGAGTCAGAGCGGGCCAGTCGCTGACGTGGTCGGACCTTAAACCGCAGCCATCCAAATGAACAGCTCACACCTCCTGGCCGCTGCTGAATGTATGAGTCCATCATACTGTGAGCACGTCATATCATGCCCAGTCACTTCAGGCTCCACAATTCGCCTCATGTTATCACGACATCTTGAAGGGAGTGACAGTAAGTGGGGTGTATGTCTTTGCTGCTCTGCATCTCCACTCCAAGACTGAGGCACTTTCTTCTCTGACAGCACTTCACAGAACCGACTGAACACCATCGAGTCACATGGCTCTAATCAGCACATGCAGGACCTTGTAAAAGTATTATTGTCCCTTGTAGTTTTTCTCCTATTGTCCCTTAAACAGAAATGTTTGTGTATTTCATTGGAATTTTATTAATGATGGACCTTAATAAGGTAGTGCATATTTGTGAAAGTGAAGTAAAAGGATGCATTTTTTTTTCTAAATATCTATGAAACATGCATTTTTATTCAGATCCCATAAGTTAATACTTTGGATAAGCGTACAATAACATATCCTCTTTTTAATGTGGGCAAAGAAGTTTTAATTTTCCTCCACATGCTGGAATTACTAATGGTAAATTTCAAATTTGACTTTGTTCGGGTGTCCATCAGCAATTTAGCTGTTTTGCCATTCTTCCTTAAAGGTCAGATCTGTTAGATGGACATTTAATAGTTCTGTAGAAAGGCCTGAGCTGTTGCTTTCTACAGCTCCTCCGGTGTCATAATGGGTGTTTTGGCTCTGAATAAAGCTCTCCTTGCATGACCTGTACGTATTACGTGGATGACCATGGGGTTGTGCTTCGACGTTAAGATATTGTTTTGCAAATTAACTCTGCTATAAACTTCAGCTTTCTCCCTTCCTTGTCTGTCATCTTCCTTTGTCTTTATGATGCAGTTTGTTTACTAATGTTCTCAAACAAACCTCTGGGGCCTTCACAGAACAGCTGTATTTATATTGAGATTTAATTGCACGGACTTGGACTCAAACTACTAATTAGAGGACTTTTGAAGGTGGTTTTCTTGCAAATTGTGAATTTTATTTAGTGGCAGCGTTGAACTAGAGAGCAAAACAAATGTATGCCATGCTTTTTTTTTCTTTCCAAAAGAAATAAATTGAAAACTGTCAATTTTCCTCTTCTTCACTAATATGCACTACTTTATGTTGGACTGTAAAAAACAAAAAAAAAAAAACAAAAAAAAAACATACTGAAATTAGTTTTCACAAAATGTAAAATTCAAGGCATTTTAATACTTTTGGAAGTTACTGTTCAAATACAATCCTAGATATAAGAATACATACTGTATGTACACAAAATGTATTTGAAACTTGCTCAATAAGCTTATGTAAATACAAATGTATCACTTTCCAAATATTACAACATAAATGGTGATAGCTATTTTAAATAAAAAAATCATATTGAGAACCTCTATATGCTGAAATAGTGTAATTAAGCTGAACTGTGAAGAAGAAGAGACTGATAGTGTTGGATGGAAGTGTGTGTGTGTGTGTTGGAACTGAATGTGATGGGAAATGTGAAGAAGAGGTTGTAAAGTGAGGGGAATGATTGCAAAGCTGTAGTTTACTGGGCCATCTCTGCCTTACAGCTCAGACATGCTTCAAATGTTGAGAGAAAAAAATGTTACCATAACTGTTTTCTATATGGTGTGTGTGTGCAAAGATCAAAACAGTTACATATAAAGCATTTACCAAGATCTCAAGATGGTGTGGTCTGTTTTGTCTCCACATCACAGTCCTCTCTCCTCATTTATTCCCCAAGCTAAATCAGATCTGGCCTAAAAGAGGTTCTTTTTTATTATTCTGTAAACTCTGCTGGATTTGAACTGAATGGATTCCCTGCTGCGGCATCATGTGGGAGGATAAACACCAGGCATTCTCAGCTTCAGAGTGAGCAGAATGGCTCAGACACATGATGTTCTGACAAGGTGCCAGCACAGATGTAAAGCATAACCTCACTGTCCGCTTGTCCACATTTTCCTTGGCTTTGGTCAGGTTGTAAAGTCGTTTTTTGTTTGCTCTAGTAAATGAGATATATCCTCCAGTTCCAAAGCCGAACTATGACATGGATTTAATATTTCCCACTTCTGGTACTATGATTGTTTTTTAACTGCGTGTGTTCACACACTGCCAAGAACAAACTCACAAGCATGATGGCATTTCCAAATGTTTCGGTTTTGATGGGAGGTTTTACTGCTATCATTCCTCGCATTCCTTCTCAAACAGTTCTTTTTATTTGTGTTGCTGTATTCTTCCTCTGCTTTCTCCTTAAAGTGCCCACATCAGTAACAAGATAACCTATTCCCTTCTGCTTGTGTAGCAGGCAATCATTTTGCATTCTAAGAGCTGCAAACAATTAGATGCAAAATGGATGCTGAGAAGGATGCTAATGGGCCATGAAAGAGAACACTGCCCCCCTCTGGCAAGTACAGATACTACCTCTGCTTTTTAAGTTCTTTTTAGAAAACTTGAACAATTTTCTTAAAAAACCTCTTTAGAGGGCTTTTTCATTTGAGCGTGACTATTATCCATCCAACTAACAATACACAAGCTCCACTGTTTATGCCTCTTTGTCTCTGCTGAGTGTAAATGTCTTGCCATTTTGCTCATTCGTGGCCTCGTGTTTGGCTGACCCACTTCCAGCCAAGCTGCAGTGCAGAGGGGTCTTGCAGGGGCCCAGGAAGGAGGCCACCCCCGGCCAGTTGCCTCTCTGCTCCACGGAGGCCTGAGCCAGCCACAGTTCACAATGCTGCTCTGTTACCACTCCAGTTGGCTGCTTCTCTCTTCCTGACTCTCACAGTTGCCTGTCTATCCCCCTGCCAAGGCCCTGCACACTTGAGGTCAGTTTGGGAAACGTGTGGTGCCAATATGGCTTCTGATCAGACTTCTTCGAGTTTCTGTCTCAGTCTCCGCTTTCACTTTGCTGGGCCCCTCGAAGTAAAAGCGTGGTGAAGTACTATAAACATATGTGTGAAGTGAACCACGGTCTTTACGCATTCTTTCTGCCTGTGGCTTGACTGAGATTACATTATTTTTTACAAAAGATACAAAGTTTGGTGGTCAAACACAGTGGGGAGGGAAAAATCATTCTTTCACATCTTAGTTAAAAAGAAAGCAATGGCAACATGACCCACTGTGATATTGAACAGTTTTCAAATTAGACAAAAATATTTAATTAAAATAATAAAACGCTATTTAGTGATATTTCATACATCGAGAAAAAAACTTTTCAACTCTATATAACGTACATTGTAAACTGGTTTAAGCAGAAAACCATCTCCATCAATTGGAATATCATGGAAATTGTCATTTATGTCACAAATTCAGCACAGTGACACTTTCATATTGTGTAATTTCACACAGAGTAATATAATTAATATATTTTAGTGCAGAAATGTTATGCTGCGGCCTACACAATCATAGGGAAGATGGCTGACTTGTCCGTTGTTCAGTAGACATTCACAGATGCCATTTTATGTCAATGACGTTTAAAAATCAACAGATGTTAATAGAGAACAAATTGTTAATGAGCTGTGCTGAAGTTAGAAAACAGGCCAATTACATAGTAGATTTATTGACATCAATAAAAATATTTCCATAAATTAGATGGAGATAGTTTCACACAAGCTCAGCTTGCAAAACCCCAAGAACTCAGTAAGTATTCTGAATGTCACATTTGTGTGAGACTAATAATTACTTAAGAAAGTTTTTATTTTTTTCTGACTATAGCTGATGTCTCTTTAAATTAAAAATTGCAATTTTGCCTGAAGCCCAAGAACATAAATAAAAGGATTCACCAGAAATCTAGTGTAGAAAATATGCTACAAAGTAATATCTCCACCATACCAAAGGATAAATGATCTCCCTCAGACATACTCTAATCATGTCCAGAACCCCCTCTCCTGCCTCCTGTTGGATGGCTCCCTGAGGCCTTTGTGCGATTTAAGATTCCTGCCATGATGAAATATGCACTGGAACTAACAGGAGAGGTGCCTTTGCCTACTTATTACAACCTGAGACAGACACTCTGTCAACTGCAGCCCAAAGCCCTCGCTGCTGGAAAAGCAAAACAAAAAAGTCCAAGAGACAAAATTCTGCCCTGAATCCCTTGGGGACGGGAAATGTCTAGACTGAGATCCACAAAGAGCAGGTCTGAGCAAGAGATTAGAGTCTGAAAGAGGAAAAAAAAACCAACAACCTGGAGAAGAGTCTGCAAACCCTGTTTGTCATTACATAATTCAAATTCTTTCCTCTCCTGTTCAGACTTTCCTTTGCTTGAAGTAAGATAGTTTTTTTTCTGTTTTACATAAAAGTTACCACACATTTTTCACAATTTAACAACAAAAAATAAATAAACGTGCACAACTTTTAATTAAACCAAATTGTCAAAATATTTACATTCCATTTTCTAAAGCAGGTGGAATGTGCTTTAGACTTGCATCTGGATGGATAGATGGATCCCATATTTGTCCCCTCTGACTTGCAAAGTTCCCTCAAGTCTTTGCCATTGCAACATCTCTTGCCCACAACTCTTCAGGTTGCCCTGGACAGAAACAAAGCCATTCCAAAACTTCAGTTTTCCTCTGATGAAGTTGTTTCTCTGTTGATTTGGAAGTATGCTTTGACTATTTGTAATGTTGGAAAATATGTTCATCTAATTTGACAGAAATACCTACAACCATAGCAAGAAAAGCAACCAATAATGAAGCTGCTACCATCTTTCACTGTGGGCGTGGTCTTCTTTTGATGAGGCACAGTGTTGCGTTCGTGGCAAAAAGTTCTAGTTTATCTTAATCAGACTACAACACATTATTTTATAAGGTTTCAAAAGAAAAAAACTTCTGTCCTAAAACCATACGCCTTATTCCTGTCACATGAAGAATGTGAAAGATTTGCACAGACAAACAACCAAAGGTAGTCAGTAATTCCTGTGGCTCATTTAAGGCTGTTGTTAGCGTCTTGTTAGCCTCCTTCACCTTGTTCTCCATGGTCTTTTCATCAGTTTTGGAGGAACCTCCATTTTCCTTCTCGCATGTTTTCTTCATTTATTTCTGGAAGTCCATACTGTGCCATGATGTACATGAAATTGTCTTGACCTTTGGTAACCTCTCGTTTTTTTTTTTTTTGGTGGGAAATTATTTGAGTGATTTTGTCAAGTGACAAAAAAAGAACACAAATGCAGCACTAATGAAAAAAAAAATAATTTTATGTTACCTAAGAGAATTTGAAAGCATTAAAAACACAAAAATAATTTCCCTAAATGTAAGTTACATGTGCTCTCATTTTTTGCTGCATTCTGCCCTTACAACCAGCCCTTACAAATGTGCAGTTTCTGAAAAAGGACAACGAGGGGATGTGAAGGATAGTGAACTGAAGAATAGGAAAGAATGCTTGTGGAGAGAAATAAAAGGGAAAAGAATGTGTAGGTGGCGGGTCAGAAGACACGACTCATTTGGGTTGTCATGTTGCGTCCAGATGTTGACAGAAGTGTTGGCCCATCCAGCTCTTTCACATCGCACCAGCAAGGTCAGACCACTCAGAAAATAAAATAAAATAAAATAAAAACACAGCAAAGTGTCTGGTTTCAAATACTGTCTGAACCTTTAAAAACACAAAAACCTTAAAGACTGAATCCAAGCAAACTAAATCATTTCAATTGCTACCTTTGTTGACCACAAGGTGCCAGCCTCGCTTTGCATTAACAAACTGCCAGTTTGTCCAAATCTGTTATGTGAGGTGATAACCAAAACCAAAAGAAGCTGAAAGATGAACAAAAATGACTTTTTTTCTTGGAAATGTACATAAAACAATGTATTTTCAGTTTAATAAAACTGCAGAAATTTTTATTTTTCAGCTCTATGTTTTAACTTTTAAATAAAAGGAACATTTTAGTAATAGTCACATGATTTTTTTCATTTCAGATGCTTCTGCAGGGGATTAACCCAGCAGTGTCAGGGGGCTATCTGTCACATCTCTGCTTTATTTCAGCCGCTTCAGGGCTTCTTCATCACAAGTGCCATGCTTGGAACTGGATGGATAGATGGATGGGAAGATGCCCCTTCACATTTGTCTCATCTTCTTGTGCCACAGCCTTTCAAAGGAGTGTACAGATAAGATCACTGAGCACTGAAGACATACCATACTGGCAGGTCATGCTGCTGTGCACGATCTTGTTTTAATCCAGAGTTCAGCCAGCCCTCCCTGACATTTGACAATGTCAACAATCTTTGGGCTTCAGGACATTGAGAAACCTCATATTTTAATTCAATTTAGTCATCTTAATTTGTTATTAATGGGACATTTTCTTCAAGAGCTACTGGCAGTTGTGCCAACCTCTACAGCTGTGCAGAAAAGCACAGTGCAGCCATAAAAAAGCACACCGATAGTTCACAGCCATCGGTGTGCTTCAGCTGGTCTGAACGTAAAACCTTCAACTTCTGCAGGTTGTTGAGGAGGTTGAAGTTTGAGCTCATCGTTAAATACAAAAACAATCTTTCCTCATCACCACACCATTTAGTATTCTTTTGTCTGCCACTGTAATGGGGCAGACATAAAAATAGAAATAGTTAAAATCCATAAAATATTTAATGCAATATTTTTGCAAAGCAGACTGTGCTGACAATAGATGCCATGTTCTAACACAACATAACATGAATGTATTTACTTAAACTTGTTTCCTTCAGAGAGTTTGCTGATGCAGCACCCTGCTCTTCTCTGGCAGCAGGCAAACTTTCCGGAAGACCGTTCCAGGATGAGAATGGACGGAGTGAACCTTTGATCTCAATGTTAGGTTCTCCCTAATATTCAGTTAGCGTTGCTTTAGCTCTTTGCTACCACATGTCCTTCCTTCGGGTTCGAAGGTGTTACTACTTTTATTGGTAGCTTTGTTATAATGATGTTTCATCATTTTCTAATCTAGTATAGACTGTCAACTTTGAGAACATACAGCTAAGCAATGCCAGCTGGAATAAGTCTGTTCATAACTTATCAAGAGATCCTTAAGGAGAATAATCACCTTATCTACTGAAAAAGATCACAGTGGAAAATGACTTGGATAAAAAAAAAAAAAAAAAAGCCTTGTTCAACCACTTTTTGAACATAATCTTATTTAAATTTGGGTCCATAAGGTTAAAGTGATTCTAAGTATTAACAGCACAATGTAATCTATGGTAAGCTTACACTCTGACTCAGTGATTTTCTGCCTATTTCATTTACCATATAGGCACCTTTAGCTGGTACAGCTTCTCTTGTTTTATATACATACATTACTCTCGCAGTGTTTTATTGGCTTGTGCTCCATAATTTATATTAATTAGTCTTTTTATAGACCTCTTTTTCCTCAGTTATGGTCAGTTACTGCAGGAAATTAAATTCTCTGTAAAACCAATTCTCTAAATAATAATATATCACAGAGCAGCAGAAAACTGCAGCTCCAGATATTGTTTCAGTCTTTCACTCTGATTCATGTCCTGTGCCTGGCTGAAACTCTTCTCAGGTGATCTTATTAAAGGTCCACATGGTGTCAGAGCTCATACTTTAAGTGACACAAAGCACCAACTTCCCTCACATGTAGACGCTATGTGAAAAATGACAAGCTGCTGCCTTTAGGAACATTACAGCAATAGATTCTAGCTCACCAAAAACAAAGACGGGAAGGAATATAACTTACACTCATGAAAAAATTATGACGCCGTAAGAAAGCCTGTGTTTTGTTGTTTCACATAATGTATGATTACAGTTATGATTGTTTATTTTAGCATCAATCTAGCTTTGCAGAAATAATCTAGAAATATATTGAACTATTAACCCTATAAATCCTAAACAGAGCGCCGGTGGGCGATCCAGCCAAAATTTGCAGTACCGTAACTCCGCAACACTTTACGCTATCTGAAAAATTCCAACGGTTTCAGAAAGGGGAGACATTGCGCTTTCCAGCCAATCTTGGGTTATTACGGACATTTAAAGAACTGTACAATTAAAATAAGCAATAAGATCCAGGCTGAGATTGTATATTTGGGAAATAAATACATACGGAAATAACCATGACTTTTAAAATGTAGAAGAAAAAATCTGATGACGAATAACATAGGACACCTCGTCATTTATACTTACTTAAAATGGCTGAAATCACACAGTCTTGTCACATTCGCTGCACATGATGAGAATATTCACAATTTTGAAGAAGATTTGCCCCATTCTTTCCTTGGACATTCAGTTTCGGCTGGGTGGGCTACCTGACTGATCAAATGAGAGTTAACACCATGGTGAGATCAAAAGAGCCCTTTAAGGGCTTCAGAAAAAAAAAAATGGAAACAGCTTAAATGTTTGGTGAGGGGCTTAAAGAGCTCTTGAAAGAGATTACCATCTGTTCCACTTTCCAAACTATTTTTGATAATAAGAGAACCTCACTTTAAAATGTTTGAACTATCCTTTTTAAATAGAGCCTCTTTCTTGATATTGCTCCATAAACAAACTCTTTTCTGCTCCTGCCCTGAAGCCACAGATAAACGGATAAATATGTTTTGATGTTTTCAACTAGTATCCTCAGACTGTGCGTGTAAATTTGACTTTTTAATGAGACATCGTCCTTGAACTCAACTTTGTGTCACAGCTTGCTCCACACATGACTGAGAGAGATTTGAAAGCTGCTTTAAGGCAGCAGACGAAAACAGGAAACATAGAGGTAGCACTTGATCCAAATGGACTGTTCTCATGAATAATAATAATGTGTGTGTGAATTATTTAGATTTTACAGGCAAAGACAAAATTCCTATTGAACAGCCGAGCTTTTTCACCTACGAGCAAATGAGAGACTTCAGTAGCTTCAAGGGCAGCTAATTGCAGAGCTCTGGATCAAAATGTCTGTAAGTCTTGATGAGGAAACAATTGTGAATCAGAGTTAATAACAGCCATTACCAATGTTCTTCTCGAAGACTTGGATAAACATTTCTCTTCTAAAGAATGTTTAACAATTTGTGTGCTTACACTAAAAACACCCCACAAAACGCAAGTATGTGCATTATTTTCACCAAAATACACTAATCCATCACAATTGAGTTTAAATACAAATATTCTGCTTTGACTTTAGAGTTCAACAGAGATACATAAAATGGAGGGAGTGTGTAGCATTTTGAATTACAAATATAACACGTTCATATTCATTTGTTTTTTGTTTTTTTTTTACTCCCAACAATCCTTGGGAGTCAGTTTTCAAAAATTCGCTAAATATTAAATACAACATCCACCATGCTTATTGGCACAGTTTTGGCCTTTAAAAATTACCAATGTTTTTGGAAATCGAACTTTTGAGTTCATTTATTCAGTGTCAGAAAAAAATCACATTTAAAAGAACACCATATATCTGGTTGTTTTTTTTGTGTGTGTTTTGTACAAAATCAGCTGGGAACCATCTTTTTTAATTAAACTCATTACAGAGACTTTCTACAGGATTTAGTTCTGGGAACTGAGATGATTATTAATTAATTTTGTATCTGATGAACTATTTCCATCTTGCTTTAGCCAAATATCCTGGATTACTAATCTGTTGGCAGAAACCACCAAATTATTATTTAAAATCTCCCAGTATGTCACAGAGTTCACGATGCAGTCTAGAAAGGTTGCAGAGTCTGCTTTTGTTTGACTTTTCTTTGTTTTTCGTGTTACGCTGAGGCCCTAAAATCCGTCTACTCTATATTTTAGAAAGAATTCGCACACTCCCATAAATCATTCAGTTCAGCATTGCCAAATGCTTCTAATGCCACATGTGTATAAAATCCAGCACCTAGGCATTTATACTTTTTCTACAGACATTTGTAGAAGAACTGGTTGCTCTCAGTGAAATCCACCATCATACGATGATAAAGTTCCACCTCAGCAAACAAGTCCATAAGAAGTGATTTGAGATTACAGGAACTCATCTTTGAAATGGACGACTATTTAAATATCGCAGCGCAGAAGGCCATGTCTTTATGAAGTCAGAACCTATGGACTTCCAAACTTCACATAGCCTTGAGATTAGCTCAAGAACAGTCTGCGAAAATGAAACAAGTTTTTAAGGTTGAGTAGTTTTACCCAAGTCTTATCTTACCAAGTGTAAAGCAAACTTTCACATTTAGAGGTGTAATGTGCATCACTGGATTTAAGAGCAATGGAGACTTGTTGTCTCCTGGGATGAATCCTGAATATAGACTAATATTTGTGGCAAGCTTAGAACTCCATATATTTGTGATCACCTAATTTGCTTTTGCTTCGTAATAATAAGACTCAACTTCTTGACACTGTATTCATTCAGTAACAGTCCTTCTGACCTTTTGCTCTGATTACCTCACAATTCCTTATCAGCGCTCTGACATTTTCTAACCTACCCTCTTTCTGTGTTCATTACAAGACTAAGAGGGGTGAGGAACAAGACCTGGAGCTCACAGGTCAAGAGGAAGTGAGTTGGGTTTTGTGTCAGCGAAGGGAGGAGAAGCGCAAATTTTTGTTCTCAGGACTGAAGATTTTTATATTTACAGCTGATCCTGTCAATAATAGTTTAAGGATACAGTTGAAGACACAGTATAAATATTAACATGTTGTTTTTAAGCTTGTTTTTCAGTTAAATTATTTATTCTCTGGGATTTTTTTTCATTCACTTTGATGGTTGGAAAATAGAATACGCTTTTTTCAGATTAAAGCCTGTACCAGAGGAGAAGGACAGTGTCAATTTAACAACCCATGACAGATCAATCCTTTCCAGTCCACTGTAAATGAGAGCCTCTTGGAGGTAGATATATTACCAATTTAATTTCAACATCATTTTCATTTTAATTATGCAAATGTGTTTGACCGTTCTGATTATGTCTGGCTCCATTTATTTCAGTGTCTGGCACCAAGTTAAGTGTGACTGACTGATTGGAGAAAATAAACTAAAATGATCTAGAGGGGTCTGGTCACTGAGAAGAAGAGGTCTCTTCTTATTGTAACCCTTTCTCACTGCATGTACCAGCTGTAAGAAAAAACTTATTGCAACACAGTTTTGTTTTACAATTATATTTTTCCTGTTAAATCTCATGGCTGCCTCCAGATTTTATAGCATATGTAGAATGGATGGCAAAAAATTATCTTTTATTACCGTAGTATTAAATGGTAATAAAAACAAGAGACCAAAATAAAGATTTTTTTTCTAATTTTATGGAAAGAAATAATAACCCACGTTAAGAAATATTGGTTTTGACGGAATCAAGAGTGCTAGTTATTGACCCCAACTAACTATTCTTCAGAAATAAATTACATAAAACTTGAGTGAGGTGGATGGTAAAAGAGGTGACAAGATCTTCAAAACTTACTGCAGCAAAGAGTAGCATCTTGGCGTCTTCATCTGGTATGGTATCATAGCAAGAAAATGTCTGCTCTGTCTTACCATCAATAGCATCAGAAACCTAATCCATGATTCTTGTTCTTATTTGTCCAGCCATGATCACTTATTTTTAGGTTAAGCTCACAGTGTGACATGTTCAAGTTTTTAAATCACCCTCCAGAGGTCACTTAAAGCCTCAGGACTTGACCAGTCTTTCATGCTTTTGATGTTTTCCTGCTCTGGCACACCTGAATCAAATGGACGAATTTCCCCCACAGCATGCCATTTCAGAAGCCCGGTAGTCCCTCATTTATTTAATTTAGGTTTGCGAATGGTGGGTACTGAGGACCAGGATTTAAAGCGACTGCTGAAGTTTGGTCAAGGTAAAATCAAAGAATCTTTTCCTGTATGCTTCAAACTCCTGAAATGCTATTGGAGATGACTAAGTGCTGCTCTACTGCAAAAAGTGGGATGTACCAAATACTAACAGCAGCTTTTCACTGACTTAGCTCCCAAATAAGTGGTTGGCATGCAAGTAGTCTTTAATGGCTGCTGTAGAGACGTTGTGGCCCCGAGGCGGCACTCTTTGCTGCCGGTCTCCAACAGTGAGCACTTGTCATCCATCGAACCAAGGGGCTTTTTAAACTGCACTTCTACTTCTACTGGGTGACTGTGGCTCTGTGGGAAGAGTAGTTGTCTTGTGATCGGAAGGTTATAGGTTCAGTTCCAGCTTCCTCATGTCGATGTGCCCTTGGGCAAGGCACTTAACCCCAAATTGCCTACCGAACTGCGTATCGGTGTGTGAACGTTTGTGAGAGCGAATGGGTGAATGTGACTCTAGTGTAAAGCGCCTTGAGTGGTCAAAAATGATTGGAAAAAGTGCTTTATAAGTTCAGTCCATTTACCATTCTACTTCTGTCACAGAGAGAAACAAATGTTAGCATTAAAATATCTTATGCATAATCATACACAATGTAAAAAACACTGCGACAGACTGGCGAGCTGTCTAGGGTGAACCCCACCTCTCGCCCGGAACGTTAGCTGGAGATAGGCACCAGCACCTCCTGATCCCACTAGAGACAAGGTTGTTAGAAAATGGATGGATGGATGTAAAAAACACGCCTTAGAAAGAGTTCAGACTATCATTTTAGAGATGAGCTGTTATTTAATATTTCTCATTTTTATGTATTCATGTTTAAGCATTTGATTAACCAATGTGAACATTTTGACAAGGGATCAAATAACCAATCAACCAAGCACAGAACACATTTTAAAAAGCCTGGAACTGGTGGTAACCAGATTGGTCACAAAAAACATTCTTGAGCAAATGAATTGGGGAAAAAAGGAAGTCGGTGGCTAAAGAAATGACTGCTGAGTTAAACAAACTCAAAGTTTCACTAAACTCTCTGAGGATAATCAGCTGCTTGACTTCCACATGCTGAATGCTGATGTCCACAGATCATCACCACTGGTCCAATGACAAATCCTGTCTGTTGGGCGAAGACATGGCAAGAAGGTTTATTTAATAATAATAATAATAATAGCAATAATAATAATAACAATAATAATAATAATTTTTTCTCTTTTTTTCCTGTTAGTTTTCAATTTGTCCAAACACATTTTAGAAAGAATACACAACAAATACACCATACTAAAAAAAACAAAAAAAAAAAAACAAGAATAAACTAGTACAGGAATAGATAAACAATATTGCCATTAAATTCCAATTATCAATGGCAAAAACACGAAAGCAAGTAATGAGGGTGAGAAACAAAGTTATGGACTGAGGTGGCCTGCCCTGGCTGAGTGCAAAGGTCAAAATCCATGTCTGTCTCTGTGAAGAGAGATGAATGTAGAATTCACAAAGGTTGAGGCACAACAAGAAAAGCAAGGTCATAACCGAGAGATCAACAAACATTCATACACAGAACTGATATGGATAATCTGGCCATGTTTCTGTGGCTGCAGGGAGCAGAGCACAGGTGAGAGGCAGCAGGCACAGCTGGGCTGAATAAACTGATTAGTGTCTGACATGTCAGCAGGCTGGAAACAAACAAATAGGTTGAAACATTACAGAAATTGCTTTTCATAATTATGTAACTTCCTGAAACCAAAAGAGAGACGCTTTGTTGTGAAAGACTCCTCTACACAAAGTGAATGGTACAGATTTATTGATAATTAAATTATTAATCCTTGGAGTCTATAGCCTCCTACATTTGTATTGTATTTGACTGTTTCTACTGTATTTTTTTTTCTTCTAAAAACGTAGAGCATAACTAATTTTCTCAACTGCTAATGTTTTAATTGTCGACTCACAATTAAACATTTTTGTTATTCATTAAAGAAATTATTTTACACTTTACAATAAACATACACCTTATGCCTAAACAGTGTACATGTTTAAACCCCCGGTAAGCCAAAAGTCTGACTCCAATGTGCACCTGTGGATCCACCATCTGTGGATCAGCAGCGCTGAATCTCTGCCTTTGTGTCCTCAGGCTATTACTCTCCCTATGAATCGATGGTGAAGAAACACATCTCTGTCAATCAGTTTGTGGACTGATACCCTGTTTTGTTCCCAAGGATGCCACACCAGAAGCCAGACTTTTATTTTATGCCCTATCCTGTTTTGATAAGAGTTAGTAATGGAAAAGTTGATTTGATATGAGACATGCCTGCAGAGAAAAATAGAAAAGCTTCAAATATCCTTCACCCCCTGCCTCTGTTTGTCTTTGTCTTTGCTGATACAAGTTCAAAATACGCAACTCTAAATAATCCAGTTTGTCTGTACTTGTCTGTGTCCTTGTGAAAAGAGTTGCTCACTTATTGATGTCAAACCAAATATTGTGACCGAGTGACAGCTTAGGGCATGGTCCAGTATACAGAGGCTAACCCCGAGTGTTTAGCACCTCAGGAACAATAAAACCTGTTTGAAACCCAAACAGTCCAACTATTAACCATGATGTATATAATGCGACAGCTCGATTAAGAAGGAAACTTTGCTGTGAAGCTCAGTAGAAATTGCATGCATTGTAAACAACCACCCCTCCCTGGAAAGAGAGAACAAGATGGCTGTTGATGAGAGCTGCAGGCTTTGTAAGACAAATTTAAGAATCATTGGAGTGCTAAATATAGCGTGGTCAACATGGACTGAACAGCTTTGTTTACGTCCTTTGCTATCATTACCAAATTACAACCACAGGAAGACAAAAACAGTGCAGAAACTCAAAATCACAATCATAATTCCTCCTTTGTGGATTGGCCCAGTTGAAACGCAACTTGAGAAATTGAGTTCAATTGAAGAAATTCCAGTTAGAGCACTGGAGGGAGATGACAATCGAATGGAATTGAGTAAAACTTTTATTCCTTATGCTTGAAGGCGTCAGTGCTTAAGAACACATCCCAGGCACATTATTTGCAACCATGGCACAGTTATACATTAAAACACACTGGGCTATATTCGTCTTTTTGCTCAGATTAGGTAAAGATCACTTGCGAGTTGAGCCTCATATTTTGAGTTAAGTTGTGAGTATTAAGAGCACAAGTCCAAGTCAAACGCTTGTTGTTGACTTGAGTCGCCATAAAAATAAGAGGCTCTAACTCTCCTTCTGTTGTTGGGATAAAAAAGACACTCTGCGCATGATATAATTAGAGCAAAACATCATACTGTGCAGATGAACTTTCAATGTTGATGATGTCAGTTCTAGTGAACATGAAGAGACAGATGTTTTCCAGCTGAGTGCTGTAGCTGACCTTGTGACAACAGGGAAGTCGGAGATGCACAGCAGGTTGGAGGACCAGAGGGAAAACAGACTAAAGAGAGGAAAAAAACTTAAATGTTCATGCTGTCCAGCAAATGTCAAGGACACATTAGTGAACACCTAATGAGTGCACCCCATTAACAAACCCGCCTCCTATCGACTCTTGCTATGACCAATCACAAGTGATTACTGTTTCACAATTAGACGCCGCAGGTTTTGTATCATTCTGCATTTTTATCAAGCTCCTCATGGATAAAAAACAAAATCTGAAAATCCTGCCTCTTGGTAAAACTTTTAAACACTGTGTTGAGGTTACAATTCCTGCAGGTAACGTGGAGATTTAGCTCAACTTTTAAGATGATTAAGAAGTTTCAAAACTTTACAGTGAAAACCCTGAACTGTGAAAATAAACCTTTGAATATTTGTTGCATTTTACATATCATCTATAAGAGTAATGTAGAGTTAAGTCAAATTAATTTAATTTTTGATTAAGATACTCTCAACTGAGGGGGAAATTTAAATGTTTGGTTTTCTGTAGTTTTGGACATGTAGGACTTTTCTGGAGATGTATAGCTTCAATTCCAGAATGTTATCTTCTTTAAAAGCTGCAGCCACCTGAAAAAAACATTGATTTCTCCTGACGTTTTTCTTCCCTTTTGTAAAAATCATAATAAAAACACCTTTTACAAAATGCCTGTCTAGCTCAGTTAATAACAAGCAACGGCCGCCACCCTATGCTTTGAAAAGTAAAGCCTTTCGGGCAGGTGCAGCAGCATCCGACGGGCCTTATAGACCCTCAGAAATGAACTGAATGTATGAGGCAGGAGGGACTTTCAGTAACAATGAAAAATGGCACAACAGAGAATGCAAAGCAAAGCACCTGCCACCATAATGTTTTTGAGACTGAATGAAGTTCTGCACATCTAAAAGAGTCAGAAATTAGTTCACCTTTCTTACTGATTACTTCTGCACTGCTTAAAATTCTTTAATTAATTTTACAGGATATTAATTTAGCTTTTTGTCAGCTTTTTCTTGGGATGTTTTTCCTCATCATTGTTGATGCCACAACAGTCGTATTAAGTGTTTGAGAGGCTCTGGGTATTTTTTGTGTGCTATTTTTGTACCTTTTATTATGAACAATCTATTCACAGTTTGTTTGTCTTTGAAAATTAATTGCTAAAATCACTTCAGTATGGGCACATTGAAAGATACAATTTCACATTCCAAATAAAATACTTGACATAAATGTAAAAAGCAAGACCAGTACAAAAAGGTACTGTCGGCTTTACAGCAGATTTTAGTCTGAGTATCGTCTACTGGCCTGCAGTGAAGGAATCAATCCATTCCTTCCATGTCTTATTTTTGCCTGGAGAGGCTCACATCACTGGGAGCCACCTGCAACTCAGCAGGAGGTTACTGATTGGTGTACTTTCTGCTTCTCTTCAGTATCCAGCAGGACTGCCTGTAGGAGGCCATTTAGGATTCAGAACATATGTGCAGAAACAGACTTTTGTTCCTGTGAAATATCTTCAGAAATGTCCCTTTTTAGTTCTTCACCCCACATCTGGTAGTTGTTGATCAAACTAGATGTGTCAGTGAAGATGGTAACTAGGGACAGAAGATGCAGATGTTGGCAGCTTGAGTTCCTCTTAATTTATTTACTAAAGGATTTTTAATACAATAACTACTCAATTGAACTCAATTGATCGAAGCAAGTTACTGCTGTTTATATTAATATCTTAATATGGGGAAATTTATAAGCTCTTACTGGTTGTGTTGGTTGTCAAGTTGCTACATGTTAGCTGATAATTTTGCATCATCTACTTTTGTTTAATTGGAAGAGGTAGGTAGTAACTTTTAAGGTAATTAAGGACAGAAAGGAGGCAGAGGAGACCGAGAAATAACTGCAGAAACAGAATTAGACATACAGGTGGGTTTACTGATCCAATATATTGATACTATCAACACCAAGTCAATATTCAATATTGGTATCAGATTGATACTAACATGATAATATTTATACTTTACTTTCAGGTTGTCTCTTTACATTTTTTATGTTACTTTTGTATTGTAGTTTCTCAGTTCTGCCTCAAAAAAAAAATTATGTTCTGATTTTGTATTTTTAATGTTTCCATTTATCATGTTATAAAGTATTTTGTAGACATCTATAAACTTTGTCCAAATTCCTTCGTTGGTGTTAACAAAAATAATTCAAATGTAATACCATAAAAACACCAAAAGGTCAAAAGTTTGATGATATATATATCAAACTTAAAAAATAAAAACTACCAGTATCAAAATTGGCGATATTGGCCCTGTACTCGGTATTGCACACCTCTAGCAGCAAAGACAACAAGAAGTGACACAATACGCCTTGCCCAATCACTGCTTGTTACACATCAGCATGGAAAGCAAGAGGATCCTAACCATACTTTAGTATTCTCCAGAAGGAACTATTGTTTGTGGTTTCTTCTAGTTTTTGCTCAGCAGGTTTTTAGTCCAGATTTGAATCTTAATGAGGATCGAACTCAAACAAAGCAAAGACGAGCTTTGCTGTTCCTCAAAATCTCAAACTGACATAGAAAATATTGAGTTTGGAAATCTTTTCTTAAAAAGGTCAAGCTGTTAGTTTGAGAACCGCTCTATGATTTCTCCAACTGGAATCACTCCTAACATGTTCCTGCACTTACACCACAGGCTGTTTATCCTCAGACCATCTTAGTGTTTAAATAATCCTTTAAATCACCTATAGTATATGGTAAATTCAAGCTAATGCTCTGTGTTATACTGCGACAGACTGGCGACCTGTCCAGGGAATGTTAGCTGGAGATAGGCACCAGCAGCCCTCCCGACCCCACTAGGGTCAAGGGTGTTAGAAAATGGATGGATGGATGGATGGATGGATGGATGGATGCTCTATGTTATATAAAGTCCTATGTAGTTGTTTATTTTGCTTCCAGGTAGACTTTGTCACTGCTTCCTCTAAAAGCACTTGAAATTAGTGGGTAAACATGAATCCACTTAATTTCAATCTGAATGATCTGGCAGACCATTAACATAATTGATTTAATTCAGTTATCTTTTGTGGTCCTAATCCCATAATTTCATGTTCATTTACATATCTAAAAATGTTTCTAATTGCCTGCATGTGCATCTTAATGAAAGCTATTGCGTAGTGTGTCACTTTAAGTTATACTCTGGCAGCTTATAAGAAACTAAATGAAAACAGAGCAGATAGCATCCTCCCTGCTGTGCACACTAGGAGATAGTCTGAGCCAGTAGCATAAAGCTTTATTGGTTTTTCTCTGCTGGGACTACAGTGCACGCTTGTGGAAAAAGTCTGTGTGTAACTGCAGACCCACAGAGAGAGCTGACAGCAAGGTTAAGAGGTGATATTAAAGATCTAAGAGCAGTTCCAAGCTGTAGTGCAGAAAAGCCCACATGCAGAAATTAGGGAGAGATGAGTGATGCTGTTTCACTGTTTTCAGTTTGGAGGCAAGTAATTGCGTTTGATTTGTGTTTACAATGGATCTTGTGATTGTTTAATATGACCTCTGGTGCCTTTTAGCAATCTCTATCTATATCTGTGTCCTGAAGGGTGTGACACATTACTGCAGCTTGGATGCCTCAGCTGGAGATGCATGAATTTGCTCTGGGCCATTCCTGAGGTCAAACTTCACCATATGCTCAGCTGCTTCTGCCCTCTTGGCTTTTTGCATTTCTTTCCAGTTTTTAAAAATTACAGACACACTAATTGCTTACATGGCTTAATATTTCTTTAAAATAGTGTGAAGAACGCAGCATGTGGACCTAAAACAAACATGCGAAAACTTTATCCCTTATATTTACTTCAAATGGCGTTTCCTGGTTCTAATGTGGAAATGGAAACACTCCGATGAAGAAGGCAAAGACCGATTTTCTCTGTCCTGCATGTTTTAGGTTTTTCCTTTCTGACTGAAATTAGTGGGTTGACATCAGCACTTGCACATCTAAAACATGAAAGACTTTTGGTACTGGGAGGCAGTGGGCTAAACAACTTCAAAAAAGCAACGCATCCTGATCAAGTCTAAAGAAATATATGAGAAACAAAATAATAAACATCCGTCTTACAAAACCATTTTTGTAGTTGAGCAAACCATAATGAGAACTGCTCTCTATAAAGGCTGAAAACATAAAACTTAAAACAGGGGAAATGGATTTTGCAGATTCATTATAAAGAGGTATTTAGAAATTTCTGATTTTACAGTAATTTACTTTTAAGAAGCCAGTCTGGAAGGATTGATTTTACTCAGGTAGTAATTACTGAAGGATATCTTATTTGTTCGAACACAAACTTCAAGAAATATTACAATATTCTCTTTGATTTTGGCAGGAGATGGAAGAAAGAAGCAGAATAACAACCTATTTGAAAAACATTCCTTACAAATATGTTTTTTCTACTTTCAGTTTTTTTCTTGTTCTCTGTACTGAATATAGTTGCAGTTATCTGTGTAGCCTTTATAAGTCTCAGATGTGTGCAGGGAAGGTATTTTGTGTTATAGTGAAACAAATTCTCTCATCATGTTTGCATTTCTGACTAACTCAATAAACTACATCTATGTTTATACCATGATCTTGTCTAATGGCAGATTTTTATGTGCACATGTTGGTTAATTTGCTTAATGGATTTTTATTTTATTTTTTTTTAAAAAGGCAGATATTGTTTAGATAAAACAAAATTGTCAAGACTTGAAAATGACTTTTTGTAAACTCTGTATATATGCAAATACCTAAAATAATTCAAGCGAAACGTTACTGAAGTCTAATTTTCTTTAAAGCCACCATTTTTTAGTACATTTAGTTTAGCGCTATGAGAAACGAGATTTATATACTTTTATTGTAGCAGCAGAGATACTAAATGCTTTTTATGTTGAAGATGTGCAGCAGCTTTTACAGCTTTTTGCGTCAGTGAAAGGACAGAAGTTGTCTGCTGGCTGGACTCTCTCCAGACTCTCTTATCAGCAGCCGCTCTGTGCCAGAGGCTCAATGAATGGATGGATGGCACATAACACTTATTCTAAAACGGTCCCATGATGAATGGCCCCAATTATGACCATGACCTTTCTCTAGCGGTTATTCAATATTTCCTTCCCAATTCCTGTCAAAGACTTTCTGTTGGTCTATTTACTCTTTGGCTCTCTTGAGTCCAACCGTCTCTTTCTTCTTTTGTTATTCATCTGTCTCAGTGGGGCCTGTGTTTGTGTGGTTGGTTTTGATGAAAATTTACAATCATAATAAAAAAACATTCATTCTAATTCAATCAAACACAGCTTTGTGGCAGAATGACAAGCTCTGATTTGTAGTGATCCAAGAGTTTGACTTTTTTTCCTCTAAAATACAGTATCTACAAATGCATTGTATTACAAGCATCATAAACAGGACTTAATTCTTAAATCTTCATCTTAATCTTAAGACTCTTGTTTGGGAATATCTTACAACCAAAGAGCTTTTATTTACTGATCCGGAAGGTTTTTATGAAGTGAATATGTCTTCACTAGAGCAATTAAAATTTAGCAAGTGTGTTATGTGGAATTTGATATGTTAGATGCAACAGGCAAACCTAGTCATGAAGCGGAAATTGTTCAGGAATGGTTAGAGGAGAACAAATTTCAATGTAAGAAATTTGTTTCTGTAAAGAACTTTGAGCTACAATTTTTGTCTGATATGTTTAAATTTAATTGCCAAATTATAAACGGTAAGAAAGGGTCAACAGCAAGAGAACAACACGTCGCAGGCTTTGAATTGACAAGAAAAGTTCTTCTAAGAAAAAGACTATTTTAAGTAAAAGCTGTGAGAAATTGTTCTATCAGGAACTGGATCATGAGGTATACTTTTTAAGCCTGAAATAGAAACTTTTATACTGAAATGCAGTTTGTTTTTGCTTGGACAGTTTGGGCAGCTGTGTCAACAGCATGTCTATTTATTGAATAAAGTTTCTTACCTGCTACTATTATTTCAGAATTAATTCAATTTCAGTAAGCATTGGTTTTGTGCAAGGTGATCTATTTATGTAAGTCCACCTGATCTGGGGCAGGTTAAGTGTGCCACATAACCTAAGTTAGTAAATCCCTTCAGATGGAAAGTGAACCAGTCCAGCACGTCTAAAAGCTCAGGGTTTAACCTGAAGTTACCCTCCTGTACCATAAATCTTGCTTCGTAAAGACATTTTCTGTGTAAATTATGAGACAAATAATTGATGTCGGCATGACTTAGTCTCCAAAAATGAGAATTTTAAACCAAAAATACAGAAAAATTGTGATAAATGAGAGATTTTTGCACTGTAAACTGTTGAGATTTGGAACTGTGACAGTAACACTTGTGCAAAACAGCCAAAATAATGAACAAATGTATTCAGCCTTCTATCAGCAAGTAAGTCTTCTGTTGTTTTTTGTCAAAGAAAGAGGCAATTGTGGACTTGCTTAGTGTAACGTGCTTCTGTGTCAAGTGCTAGTTGTCATTACGCTGCTTACTAATCTACTTAAGTCTTCACTTTGTGTGTCACGTGTACGTGAGTGTGACTGTGAAGCTATTAGGACGGACTGGAAACTGTTTTCTACAGCAGTTGTTCTTAAATGTGTTGAGTAAGGTGTATGTCACCTAAAGCTGCTGTTGGACTGCAGCCACTATTTTCCTTGTAAATGAAGCAAATCTCCAAAGCAACTTGTCTCCAAATGGATTCACTGTTTACACAGATTAGTGAGGGCTTTAAACAAGAAAGCAACTGTATGCATAGGTGAATCAATGAATGCACTGTGTTTTAGTTGGCCAATTACCTAATTTTTTATTTTTATTTTTACAAAATAGAAAAAAATGTTAAAATACCAGTCATGTCACTCATGTCTATTTAAAGACAATTAACTTGTGTTAAGCTTCTGGTTTTACATCCATGCTTAATTCAATGGACATCTCGAAGAACCCAGGTGGAAAGAGTCTAGCAATATTCAGCTGCATGTTTCCATGCAGCTGAATCACTGCATGGAAACATAAGTAGGAGTATCTGGCAGTCAACAATATACGAGTCTTATTGATTCTTGACAGAAATTAAGTCTATTTATTAACAGAAGTTCTGCATGTGTACACAGAGAGGCAGATGTTATACCACAGTTAATATAAAGGTAGAATCTATATACCCTAAACAATATCTGCAGGTTTAGAAGAAATGTCAAATTGAAACGTTTGTTTATATAAAACATAATTAAAAGCAAAACAATGCCTCCAAGGGCTGTAAAATGCCACATAACTAAAACGAGATGCCAGGAAAGCAGATCGTCGCCTCATAATGAATCCCAATCTAACCCCTGTTTTCTGCATGTAACTCTCCGGTGAGCATTTGCTGCCTAGCACCCGCTCTACTCAGCTGGGATTAGACACACAAAGACACGCACAGGCACTTTCATGTGTGTACACAAGCCAGCACACCACACAAGCCTTGGAGAGTGGCTGTAGCAGTGGACACAGCGGGAGGCCAGGAGGCTGGTTCTGAAAAGTACAATTTACAAAGAGGGAGACGGTGCTCTGAGTTGGCTACAGAGGCGATCTGATTGACCCTAATGAGTGTGGTGAGTGCTTTTGGCCCTTCTGTAATAACTATTGCTGTGGGATTTACTTTCACCGAGAACAATGGTGTGAATGAGGTGGGTTGGTGCCTTTGCCTTCACTTGTGTATATGTTTTGCATTTTGAGTGAATGCTCAAAATGCATACACTCCTTTTTGTTAAAGCTCCTTAAGAACAATGCTGCAATCACATTCATGTCCACATGTTTGTGTTTTGCTCACCAACAACAGCAAAATCAGCTTGTTGTTTTGGCCCCCTGTTGTTACCATCACATCAGATTTGGACGAGAGTTGTTGAACTCATCACAGCATGTTTCAAAATAAACTCCAGGTTTAAAAATCCTAGTTTAACAGCCATATCCCAGTGATCCTTTACACAGGTCGGGTAAATTAGAAAATCATAGAAAAATTATTTAGTAATTTAGTTGGTTAGTCTTTTAGTCACTGGATAAAACTCAAACAAAAGATTTATTTGCTTCTTGTTAATTCAGTCGTTAGACCAAATGAAAAGAATTTTAGAAGAGAAACGTTATATAATTGCCTGCACTATTCTGGAGAACACTGTTGATTGGACAGTTTCCCAGCAGGTAGTTGTTGACGTCCTCCATAGGTCAACCCAAAAAAGCCCAAAATTGCTTCACAAGAAATTTAGAGAGCATGGGCAATGACTGACACATTTCTTATGCTGTCACCTTGTAGACGGAGGCAACTTCATTTTTAATTCTATGCACACTTAAACATTGACTCTGCAGTTTTAGACCTTTGTGAAATCACATTTTTTTATTATGTTTCGCAAATTTTCAAACGAAAAAAAAAATCAAAGCTTCCAGCTGTTCATTCTCAAGTGGACTGCCCCTGTCTGGCATGCTAATAAATTACCCAGAGCAGTAGAGTGGATGACTACAGAAGAAACTTGCTGACTCTGACAATGTTGGGCCTCTTACCGTCTGTCTCTCTGAGAAATGTGAGCATGTGGCATTTTGTGCAGCAGCAATCAGAAGATTGGTTTGGAAGTCATGATATACTTTTCGATCTTGCAAATATACAGACCATGTGAGACTGAGTGATTGTGCATCAGTAGCACTTCCTACAAAAATTTGCTTATACAAAGTATTTCTCTCACAGTTTGGGTATTGAGAAATTATTATTTTTTTTAATGGTTCCGGCTTTCTGTATTTGTGTTTGATATGAAGACTTTTGTTTGTGTTGGTTCTACTCTGAACAAGGTAATGCAATGTTTAAAACATCACAAATCCTGTTTTTTCTATTTTTGCTTTGTGCTACTAGATCATGTGAAAAAGTTACAGGCATTAAGATTACAAGCAATTATGGATTTGGTTTTGTTTTCATATATGTCTCAAAATATTGATTGTATGAGAACATAATCTAGACACTTGCTGACATGCATCAGTGTACATTTAAAATAGAAAAACTCCTGTCAGGTACTTAAAGAAGGTGAATGCTTGTTAAAGGTGTAATTTAGATCTCTAGCTGGTTTGTACACATTAAGTAACTTATCTGCACGACACCAAAATTTACTAAAGTATAATGGAGAGAGTATATAACATATATAACACAATTCGCAGATTAGATGGTTTTATTTTATTTTTTGTTTGTTTGTTTCCTGTGGAAGCTGCTGGTTAAAATAAAAATGAAAAGCCTACTCTGTTTTAATTAGATTTTACATGTCCTTACAATAGATTTAAAAAGTTAGCTTAAAGCTATTTTTGGTTTTTCTTTGTTTCTTCTTAACATGGTGGGCAAACCTGCAAAGAGATGGTGAAGGTGCTATACCTACACCATGCAAGCTGCCAAATCTTGAAGAAGCATGTACCAAATCAAATTTAGTTTTACCACATATGAACATAATGTATTTTGCTCAGCTACAAAGTTTTCACCACAGCCTACATAGGGCGATAAGGAGCTGGTTTATACACAGTCTACTAAAGAGAGAGGTGGGAAAGAAAACAGAATATCAGTGTGTTTTAAATACTTGTTGTTCCTCACAGAGAAGGTAACCCAGTTGAAAAACAGCTTCTTCACTGCATCAGCGAGCCATGCATTTTTTTCTTCTCCTCATGATCCAAAATTTTTTATCCACTTCATGTTTGGCACCGATGCCTGACTGGAAACATTGTCTCTGCCAGCACTTATTGCCAATTCGGTTATAAAAATCTGGCTGCACAAGAGACTCCAACAGATACCTCTAGTGGAACCTAGTAGGCGAGAAGGGAGAATTTTATGTCTCAGACTTTGAGCAGATGCCAGAGGCAGATTTAGATTTTAGTCATGCTTCTGCTTCCAAAGAAAACCTTACAGAGGCTCTGGTTGTGACACCTGGCGCCATCTGCATCTATAGAATTAGTTTGAAAGAACTGGCTGCAGCTGTGGAACTATTAATTCATCTAAACTCGTACATAGTACATGTTTAGAGGGACATTTACTTTTCAACATCTGTACAAATATAAATTTGTACAGATGTTTATATATATATATATTTTTTTTTTTTTTTTTTTTTTTTTTTTTTGAAAATTGTTTTCAAGATAGTTTTTAGAAGCAGGGAAAAAGGGGGGTTTGTTTTTTTCCCTGGGGGGTTTTTTTCCACCTCCTTTTTTTTCCCCCCCCCCCCCCCCCCCTCAGGAAACGTAATTGCACATAACAGGAGAGAGCAGGAAAAATGTCAAAGCAGCCGAGGGCCCAGAAAACCTTTTATTGATCAGCTCTCAGAGACAATTTCGGTATTTGGTTGACAATAAAGCTGCTAATGCGAAAACATCTATTTTAAAATTTCACATATTTTATGTTAAACTTCCGTTTTGAGTGTTGTAAGTACTTTTCCTCGGACAGGAAAAACAACAAAACATCACATGTGACGTGTTTGTTTGCTGCTTTAACATACAGGAATAAAGATTGCACTTTATGTAGGTTACATACAAACTGTTATTTTTATGCCTTTTTGTGTTAATTATGATATATATATATATATATATATATATTTACAACTAACGAAAACATGGCATTTAAGATTAGACATGTGACTCAGAAAAAAAAAACATATATAAGCAAACATATATATGTTTGCTTGATGAAAAGTTTGCCTGGTACCTACTTGAAGGTTGTTTTTTTGAAAAGTAACTTTTAATCTTACAAACAAGCCTATTGAAATATAATAGATAGATAGATATACATTGTACTTTTATTTCACTTTTGTATGTTTTCTAACCAGTGTGTGATTGTATTTTTGTTCTTTCTTTCTTTCTTTCTTTCTTTCTTTCTTTCTTTCTTTCATTTTCTCTTTCTTTCTGTCTTATGATCTTTCGTTTTTCCTTCCTTCTTTCTTCATTAAGTCGTCTTCTGTGTCAGCTGTTTGTGGTCCATATCTTCTACAATGTGTGTGTGAAGAATCAAAATAATAGAAATAATAATCATGCTGATAAGAAAAAAAATATTACTAATGCTCAAATTTAACCCCCTCAAATTGTGACATATGTTATTGCATAGGTCGTTAATTTAAATAACCCTAGTCATAATAATAATAAAGTTTCTCATTAAGCGAAGGAACACAAAGACATTCCTTACATAAAATGTCACAGTGGAAAATTATAGTCCACATTTATTTCCAGCTTGCTTGTTTGTTTATTTTTGTCCAGCCTGAACAAACTTGTCATGTGGTTTTGTGACTGAGATCTGCCTCTGACAGACTTAATGAACCAATCAGTGATGAGTTTCAAAGCCCAACAATAACTTAACCTTCCAGGTCAGAACATTTCCCCCGTCCTGCTCTGATAAACTGACACAGAAGTATTTCGCCACGGTTAGCGGGTCCTATCAAAGCCTTCAAACCGTTGATTGTTCATGGGGAAATTATTGGGAATTTGAGCCTTAAAGCCCATAGATGGACCGACTGCGAGCGTTCCTGAAGGTGGGGAGTGTTTAGTCATCTAAGGAGCTGTGAAAATTGGAGTAAAATGCCACTGTGTGCGAGGAGTTGTAATCGGATTTTAACATTTTGAAAAGCTTTACTTTCATCTGTGGGCAGCCGTGTTAAAAAGAAAAGAAAAAGAAATTCTCAGAACATTCCAGGCTGCACAGTTTAGCTCTGCGTGTTGATCGACTGCACTCACTTTTCACAGAAAACAACACACAACCCTTTACTGATGGTGGACATTAGTCAAATAAACAGAGCAAAAAAATAAAAATGCTCCTTTAGTTCTTTGCTGCACCACTGAAGTTACTTTGTGAAATCCTCTTTGCTGTAATCACATATGAATCTAATAGCCTGGTGGCTGTTTATAGTTTAACACCTCCACTGAGCTCTGGAGGAAATTTGTGTGCACAGAATGATGTACATTTGGTGTCTAATACATTTCTAATTCCCTGTAGAACACAGAAAAGCTAAAGAAAATATTTGCAATTAATAACCTGGAGATCTTTCAGGCAAAACTAACAAACTCACACTTGAGAACTCACACTTTTTCTAAATGGGCAAAGTTTCATCATCAGGGTCAGTGTTTTCTTTGTGACTATTTTGCCTCTACCCTAAATAAATAACCAAAACTTAGACATCCCACTTAAAAAAACAACAACATTGCATTCCAACGCAAAAAGATCTAAGAGCTCGACGGGACGGTCAGGTTCGCCTTGATTTAAATCCTATTTTGTTTAACTCGGGTTGGTGCAGGAATGACATGTTTTTTTTTCTGTTTGTTTTTTTTTTCTTAAAGAAAAGTCCAGACAGCTTTAACCATGTGACCAAAGCCAAATACAAGACAATGAAAATTACAGGATTCTGATGTTAAAAATAGCTGTATGTTAAAGTTTATGCAAAATCCACTGCTTAAAAATCCTCTCTCAGTACTTTTGTGTTAAATGTTAGACTCTAACATTTAACACTCTTCTCTGGCAGACACCAGCAGAAGATTTTGGATTGAAACTGACATTTCAAAATGTTTGAGCCTTTTGAATTGAAAGTTCAAAGTTCAAGGCTTCATCAGCCCATAACACATGCTTCCACACCATAAAACCCTACATAACATCTCTGAAAACTCTGGCTTTAGTTAGTTTTTTCCAAGTTTATTTCGTATAGCACATTTAACAGCAAGGCAGTTCAAAGAGCTTTAAACCATAAAAACAAAACCGTTAAAAAAAAAAAAAAAAATCACCGAAATATCAAACTAAAGGATGAAATTGAGCAAATGGTATGTCTGAGTTTTAATTCGTTGTTAATCAGAACTGCTGACATTCAGTGAACATCGAACGCTGGAACTTAAGTTGGTTCAGCAACGTAAAGCTTTAATACACTACATGTGATCAGACCAGTTTATTAGAGATATGTTCCCTCTACTAAATGAATTCTACACAATGCATGTCACTTTGAAGGTGGAAAAGGTTTGAAATGACTCGGGGGTTTTTTTCCCTCTAAAATCATAAAAATCTACACACCATTTAACAATGGTGTGTAGATTTTTATTTAATTTTTTAAAGCAGCAGAAGATTGTTCAAACTACAGCTGCATTTTGTATGCCAGAAAGCGTTCATAATAAAAATCAATCTTAAGTGATGTGTCGATGGATAATGTTCACATGGTAATCCTTAAAAAAGCATTGTTTTGTTAATCCAAGAAACACAGGTGGAGCAATTTATTTGCTTTTTGCACAATTTCCCCCCTCCCAAACAAACAAACAAAAAAAATAAAATATTGAACAGAAACATTTCAATCCGCATAAAAGAGATGGAAAAAAAACTACATGTTGATCACTTTATAATGACTGCACACATAAATGAATAAATAAATTAAATAAATGACCACAAATACAATTACCATGTATGAGATCGTAGTGTGTTTCTCTAAAGAAAAAGAGACTTGAAGAATGAACATTTTGTATGTAGAGTCTTTTTTTTTTTTTTTTTTTGCAGTTTTGTACAAAAGAACAAGTTAATATAAATGATAAAAACATTGACCACAATTAATGTTGCTGGTGATTTATGTTGCTCTCATCTTCGGTTTAACCACATATTTTGGTTCTGGAAAACTAGAAATTATCACATTGTCATAATTTATGCCTTTTTAATGGACTTCTTCGACGTTATGAGCTGTTGAGGTCAAAGCCACGTCCCAGAATGACGAGAGTGTACGAGGTCAGCAAGGTCCAGACGTCTTAACAGAGTCACTCAACCAGAAGGGCCCTTTTTATGCCACATGGAGCACAGAGTGGACTCATAATGACAGATCTGTCTGGGTTTTTAGCCTCTCTTTCTGCAGCCGTCACTCTATTTGCTTGATATTTCTTCTTTTAAAAAAAAAAAAGCTACATTTTCCACCTCTCAGATTTGCTTTTAGATACAGACCTTCTGGTTCTTGCTGTTGCTTAACAAAAAACGAGTCTAAGGTGTGTTTTAAACCTGCTCAGAAAGACTGAGAGTGCGGCAGACCACAACCACTGACTGACACATACTTGTTCTGCCTAATCCCCATTAACTCTCACCTCACTGCACCATGAGCCTTATTCACTCTGAGAGCTGCTTGCTTTACTGCAAAAACACCATAAAAACTTCCACAAGACTGATGTTGCCTGTCTTGTTTGTGATTTGCCGAATTAACCCTTTACGGCATAAAACACAATAGATTTGACTAAACAAACTATTAATGCCTGTTTGTTTAACCCCTGCACTCCAAATTAACCCCGTTAGAACCGTGCTGTCAGTTCGGCACAAAGGAGGGGAAATGCCTGCTGTTTTGAGCTCATATTGTGCTTGAAGCCATTTGTTTTGACTAGAATCGTGCTTCTATGGGATTCCCAGGTCCGTCTGTATAAAACATGACTCCATATACAGTGGAAGTGATCAGGAATCATGTGGGAATAGTCAGGAGTGGAGTATGCATGCACAGGAAGCAGGTTTCATCCCCGTGGGTTGGTAATAAAGGAGCACTTCTAACGGAGAACAACAATAAAAAGGTTTACGGACCATCAGATCAATGAGAAAACATCAGCTTCCCTGATGTCTGCAGCTGGGCCAGAAAAACGGGTTCAAAAGGCCAAGAATATGGAAAGACCTCTTGATAAGAACTCACATCTAAAGCATTTTAAGTTCCAAAAATAGAGCTTCCATTCCTGATTTTTGCATCCACTATTTCCCTCGGTGCACTCAGTCTTTACACATGAACTTTAATAAATCCTGCTACAACAGAGAGCAACAGCAGGACATGGCGCTGAAGACCCCTCTGATCGAGAAATCGCGTGAGAACCGAGCCTAGAACACTCAAGGAGCTGCTTCAGTCTCCTCCCCCCCGAGGTCAAAGCACTTCTGTCATATTAGCTTACACACACAGCGTCCATATTTCTCAATAAATCATGGACCCTGAAGGAAGAGCTGCAGGAATCTTCTTTTAGTCACTATGCTGAGATAAACGTCATGGGGGAAGTTTGAAGGAAGGACATTTAGTGACATTTTATTCATGTTGTGTTTTTGTTTGCTTCTGTTTTTAATTTGAAAGAAAAATCTGGTAGGTTGAAACAAAGACGCAAAGAACAAAATGGAAATTTTCTCTTTAAAAACAGTCAGAAAAAAGACATTCAAAGTGCATTTTAGATTTTTTTTTTAAAAATGTAAATAAATATATAAATAAAACTAAGGCTAGATTATTTAAAACCTCTCATTGGAGTGAAGAAAATAATCTTTGAGAGTATCATAAAAAATAATGGTTGAAAAACCCCAAAACTAAACAGAAACACCAATAAAATATAACAAAAATAATCAAGTCGAACTTTTCAGTGGAAAATCTTTATAATTGCAGACTAAACTAAACAAAAATAAAATAAAATTCAAATCAGTTCATTTCCAAGAAGGGAATTGTTCACCTTAATATTAGTAGTAATAATAATAATAATAATAATAATAATAATAATAATAATGTTCTCCAGGGTCATTCTTTATTGTAAAATACAAAAACAACACATGACTTTAGATAAATAGCATGAATTATAAAATGCAATAGTTGAATAATAATAGTAATAATAATAATAATAATAATAGTAATAATAATAATAGTAATAATAATAATAATTAATAATAATAATAATAGTTTCTAGTCGTGCGTTTGGCTGCTGGTCTCTGACATCCTCCTGATTAAACATACATGAAAGATGAAGGAGTCCATAAAGCTCAGCTGCCCTCAGGACACATTTCTCCAGAAAACTCGTCCTGTTTTCCCTCCTCTTGTCACGCAAGTCCCCGCTGCTACCGCTGCCCTGCTGGGAATCCAACCCACAACCTCCACCCCGGTCACACGGAGACGAGGCCTGTTTTTTTTTTCTTACAATATTTGATGAATTTATCTGCAACATCACATTTTTGTTCATGATTACCTGGAAACAGCTCAAAGAGCGAGGAGGGAAAATGCTGAAGTGTTTTATTATTGTTTTTTTTTCTGATTAAGAATATCTAAGATAAGCTGTAATTTTATTTTCTAAATATATCATTGGATTTGACAAACTTGGACATGTATCACTTTGCTCAAATCGCAAAAGTCTACTCAACATGTTTCTGTTTGTTCTTGCGAACTTTGCTGCGGGTTTTTTTTTTTTTTTTTTTTAGATAAAAATATCCGCAGATTTTTTTTTTTTTAGATAAAAATTAAGCTGCAAGCCAAATCTTGATCGATGACGGGTAAAAACAAACAAACAAACAAAAAAAAAAACAAGAAGGAAAGACAGAAAGAAAGGGAGAAAGAGCGAGAGAAAATGAGAATTAGATTTTTAAAAACAATGAAAACTCGAGATCTAACTTGATGAATAAAATAATCTGCAGAATAATTCGATGTAGAAAAAATAAACACAAACTTGCAAAACTTTAAAAGAAAACAGAAACAGTTCAGCACTATGTGAGATGTGGGATTTTAAAATAAAACAGCAGCAACAAATAATAATAATAATACATAAAAAGATAAATAAAAAAACGAAGGGTCATTTAATCTAAAAACCCATATCTGCTACAAGCGGCGAAGCCAGGTTAAAAGTAAATTCTCCCCAACTACCTTTCACATTCTTAGTCTTTTAGAAGCGTTTAATTTTTTAAGTAAGAAATTAAATGTAGACTGCATAAAAGTTGCGCAAATTACTTCGAAAATAGTTACTTTAAAAGTAAAAAAGACGTAGAACCAACTGACGATGTCATTTCCAAAGTTATCATTATTATTATTAAAATAATAACAATAATAATATTATTTTTATTATTATTTGTAAAAATGGCGACGATTACTTTTCGCTGTGACTGAGGAGTTTTTTCTCTTCTCGGCATCTGAGTCAGAACAGGTCAGAGGTCAAACAGAAACCCACATAAGTTGTGTTGAAGTGCTGCAAGAATGTCGTGCTCTTCTCATTTGCAGCAGCCAAACGGAGTGATCTCAGGTTCCTGATGCCGTTTCCAAAAGTCGAAATAAAAATGCTGTTTACTTTTGTTTTGTAGGACAAAACGCCATCTGTGGGTTTAAAAAGAAAAAAACAACTTCGGTTTGCATCAATTTGGTTCTTGAAATCCTTTCATCATTAGTGTTCGTGGGTTCAAGCTTCGTTTTTAATTTATATCAGCTGTGAACGTCACACAAGCTCACGACTGAGAGGTGTGAACGTAAAAAACACAAAGTCAAAAGTCCATTTGACAGAATATCTCATCAAAACCTTAATAATATTTACTTCTCCAATTCTCCAATTACAGTTATAAGGGATTACATGTGCAGATTTGACCAGCTGAGGGCAGCAAAGAGCAATTTTTTAAACGGAAGATATAATTTAAGTTCAAGTTTCATATTTTCGTTTGGAGGAAAGACTGATTTATACAATAAAACGCAATTTTTTTCATGACTATATTTTGTGCTTTCTGAGTCATACATTTAACGTCAGGTTTCATTAAATCTTATGATTATGTAAATTATTTACAGTTTACGACGCTCAGTACGATAAACAGATTAAAATGGAGAAAATGTAACGACTCATTGCAACCACTAGATGGCAGTGTTACACTCTCTTTGGGTTGACTCGACCACAGTCTGTTCCGAGTTGAAAAGAGAAACTATCAGGAGCAAATAGTGATGTTCAGAACCGTGATGTAGAGGAACCACAGTGTTGCCAGGAAGTCATTGGGATTATATTATTAATGCTATAGTTCAATATTATTAAGTCTGTGTCTTACTATAGAAGTAAAACATACTACAGTGTTACCTGGTGAATAAATTACAGAGGAATAATGTGTTAGACTTTATGCATGTTCACATCATCACCTTGTTTTACATACAACAGCACAGTTTATTTAACTCTGTATTTGCAACTGTCTGTTATTTATTGCTGCCCCAGATCAGCTTTACGCCCTCAGAGAAATCCAACAGCCAATCATTGGGAAGCTCACTGATACATCATTTATTAGAAACACAGTAAAACAATGCAGCCTCAGTGATCACAAAAACCGTATGAGCTGTCAAAGGCTTTCCATTTTGTCTGTAATAAAAAAAAAAAGAAAAGAAGCAGTTTTCAAATACGCAACCAAAACAAAATCATTGTGTTTTTATCAAAGCAAAATTACCTCTAAGAATTTTAGATGTTATATATTCTACCAATAATGGGTAAATCACCTGGTCAGCCTGGACGAGTTCAAGTGCTTTGGTGGCTTGTTTACGATGTCAGGATGGAGCAGAAGATGAATAGATTGTTAGCATTACTTCTCTGCAGTAATGCTGACGTTGCTCTGGTCTATGGTCACGAGATAAAGACCATGATAGGAAGAACGAGACACAGCGCCTGAAATGAGCTTCTTTCATTGGGTGGCTGAGCTCAGCCTTGTAGAAAAGGTTTTATAGGGTAAAGGATGCTTATCCTGTGTGAGCTGGGCACCACTCTCATCCACAATAATAACACCTCTCAAGAAACTCAAGTAAACTTTACAAAGAGTAGATTTTAAAGGCTGAAGGCCTTGCTGAAGGGATGAGTCTTGAGGAATAGTTCTTGATAATTATGGTTTAAATTCATTGTGACAGTGGAGGATTTGGTACTGAGACACAACTGTGTATCATCAGCATAGAAAGAAATGTCTCGAAGCAGAGACCTTGGTGGTTTACGATCTGACCAGATGGTAAACAGAAGATGGCCAAGAACCAAAACTAAGGGTAAAATGGGAGTCGTCCATTGTGACAAACTGGTTGGTTGGAGAAGTGGTGAAACCAGCAACCTGGGGTTTTCTGAACACCTGCAAGTTCCAAGTTTTCCCCCTCAATGGCTTTTTATCCCTTTTGTTTCAGTACTTGACTTTTTCCTTCTACAATTTGATCTTGGAAAGGTTTAAGACAATTAGTGGGTTGATGACAATAGAAACTAAAATACTGATGGTTGCAGCTCGTGGTTAAACTATGTGCCATTGTGTCTAGACATAGATCTATTTTCTCCCTTCAGATCATCAAAAATCTTTAACTTTATGGAAGTCCACTGCAGTAGTTCAGTGCTGTCCGGCAGCACAGTGGTAGGATCAAATGTACCGCCAGCAGAGAAAGCCCTGAGCTGTCACTGAAGACAAACAGAGCAGTCTGGAGGCTGAGTATCTGCATCTTAACTCAGAGGAATTAAAAGGGTGCCCAGCTTGCAAATGAAGACAAAAACAAGTCAGTGGCAATCATGCACGGTTGGCTGGAGACGTGAAGAGTTCACGTCTGGGGCTCAGGCTGCATCTAGAAGTACTGCTTGATGTGCAGCTTAATTCATTACAAAAGAGATAGAGCTCTTTAGCATGCAGCATGTTTTCCCTGTTCAAAGCCAATCTAATGAGAGAGGTCCTTCAGATGGGCTGCATCAGCTGTCACTAAGTTCTTGAGGGAAAGGAGAAAGAAATAAAATATGCTTTCCCTTGCAAGAGAAAAACACTTTCATAGCAATTTGCAAGTGAGCTTCCAGATCAAGAAGATGTTTAAAATCAGAATAAGGCTGGCGTTTGGGTGAGGCTTGTCCGTTTTCACTGCCTCCAGCTGTTGTTTTCCTCATTTACTGGAGAAAAATAATTTCCTCATCGATGGAAAAAAAAATCTTATTTAACCAGACAAAGATGGCTTAAAAGACAGTTCAGTTTTGCAGATTTAAGGACAGTTGTTTCATTTCTGAACATGATGTCCTCATGACTGAACTGATACATTCACAAATAGTCCAGTTTCACAAAGAATTATCACATATATTGTAATTGTCTTCTACTTAGCTTGTCTCTTAAATTGTTCTTCAGAGAAGTAAATACATCAAAACTCAAACAGTTTACATTTTCATACCGCTATAAATAAATTCAGGCTGTAAGAGTTTAAAGTGGTGTACTTGGTACACTTACTTTGCGTTGCCCTTTAATAAAATTGTAGCACAGTAAAAAAAAAAAAATCTAACTGCTGACGATGAGTGCATTAGAGTGGCATTGTTTAGGCTACACCTAAACATTTTGTGTTTATACAAAAAGTGAGACTCCTTTTATTATTTTGATCATATTTGCAATAAAAGACACTCAAACTATGGGATGCAGCTCCACTTCTTTAAGTTAACACACCCAGGAGCCAGATGTAGGTATAGAGGCCAAAAATTGTACTCAAGTAAGAGTGGCTTTACGTTAAAATAAAGTTACTCAAGTAGAAGTCCAGTAAAAATATATTTTACTGCAAATATATGTGCAGTAAAAATATATATATTTTTCTAAAGGTTACTAAAGTAAATGTAAGTAGTGACACCCACTTCTGGAAGAATCACACCATCTGTTGTTATTAACATAAACTTTAATCCCTCTTGTTTTTCTCTTGCCATACTCGGTGTCAATTATCCCTCTCTCGAAACACACAGAGTTTAGCTTTTGTTTTTCAGCTCTGTCACTTTAATTGCTTCCTCTCCTTCCATTTGGTCTACAAAACTCATCTTGATTTAGAGGATTTATCCAGTCTTTGAAAATTTGGATAGTCCCATTATAAAACAGCTTTCATGATGTTCTAAAAACACCTTTAAACAGAAATAAAAATGTACCAGAAGAAAGGAGTAGTATGGCATTCACAGAAAATCAAGAAAAATACATAAAAACACCTCTCATCACCTCTCCTTAGTAGAATATAGTACTTGTGAAGATATTGCATCTGTTTGTCTCTGGTTTCTTCAGACGCTGCTCTGCTGGATCATGTGATGCAAAAGATGCTGCATTTGCTTTTTCTTCAGAGTAAAATCTGCAAACCTTTACCAACTCCACAGTAGTACACTCTGAAACAGCTGTCATGGCACCCAGGTTTAATTCAATCAGCACATCCAACCAAGACCTTGATTTGCTCTTATCTGTGCTATTGAATTATTTAGCACTCCTCCTGCCCTCACAAAAACTCTGTTGGCTTTAAATAATACATGTGGTAATGAAATACATGTAGTTTCCAATAGGACGTATTGACAGTTTTCAAAGACCTAAATTCTGAGTTATGTTGAAGGTTACTCATTTAAAACGGTATCATTCATGTTTTAGACGAACATTTTCAAAGGTTATTTTGTAATCTTGGGCATTTTGCGTGTTTCTTTTAGGGTGAAACTGCACTTATCCTCCTCATTTGACCTTTGCAGTGAGGAGAGAAGATTTGCAGAGGCAACAGTCACAACTTAGACAGGTACAGAAATAACAGCAGCTCTCCAGAGACAGCAGAAGAAATGTGAAATCCCAGACAAAAGGCATGTTTTGCTCAGAATGCTGTTTCATCTAATAGAGGTGTACCATACCCACATGAGAGGCACACTTAGATTTGAAGATCGAAGAAAATGTAAGGGGAGTAGATCCTCTGAGGACCACTGAGTTAAATTACTTTTTTTTTTCTTTTTTGCAACTTTAATGTTTTTTCTTTCTTTCAAGCAGTTTTTCTTATACATTTCATAAATGTACATATTCATGAAAGATGGCTTTGCTGCTTCTTGGTCAGGGTCCTGGCTGTCTCCAGCAGCTGTTTAGAGGCAGATGTACACATCAGTGTTCAGCGACTCTCAAAATACTCAAGATGCTCAAGATTTACAACAATTTTCACAGCAGCTAATATGTGGCCTAACAGATATATGTAATATATCTGAATGTAATTGACTTGCAGAAATATATACTTAGTAAAGATTAGATAGGCAGTTTGACACTGGTGCTTTGATTATGCTTTATGGCAGCCATTTTGGAGGGAATTACTCATTTAAAACTATATCATCTGTGTTTTAGACAAACCTATTGTCTAAAACACTAACCTTTCCATCATGGAAAGGTTAATGTTCCTAATTGAAGATCATAAATGTCAACCTTTCACTACAAATGCTACACTACACTGGTGCTAAGGGACAATTCTAGTTATTATTGGCAACACAAACTGATAGCAATGAGTTTAATGCTTTTAAGCTCTTTAAAAACATGTTCATGAAGAAATTTGATTTTAAAGAGCAAATAAGCTGTTGAAAATTGCAGTTGCTACTTTGTGTCATGATAGGCATATTGGAGTGGAGGTAAGAAATGATGAAAAACAGAAACTCCTGCTTTCTTCAAAGTCTGCAAATCTCATCAGGAGTTCAAATAAATGGTTTATTACTGCAGTTGTCTTTCTGAGCAGCCATGTTGGATTTTGAAGTCAGTGCTAAAGGGAAAGGACCAATTTTCCAAGTGCTTCTGTTGATGTTTTAACCTTGATACCCAGAAATGTTCAACTTTAGGCATGAACGGACTGCACTCATTGTTCTTGTCTCTTTTCCCCACAAACCAATGTTTTTGTTCATAATCTGAGTACCAAGTGTTTTTTTTACTTCAAGTACCTCCTTATGAGTTCAAAGTCCTTAAAATACATGCATGTAATTCACACACAAACACTACAATACAATCATATTTTTAAACCCAAGATGATCGCTAACCCATTTAAACAGCAATTTAAATGTAAAACTGATCCCAACATAATCATTTCCTGTATTTGCTGGGGAAACTGGGATGTCATGTAGAGGAGGAGGGAATCCCCACAATGAAAAGTGCATGACGACATGAAATCATGATTTTCTGTCTAGTTATATAGTTATAATACTTACATTTACACATTAATTAGCTACTGAATACATTACTGAGTTGAGTTCTGAGTATCCTTGTAGGAATTTGAGGTCTGTAAGCTTCCCTTGGTTTTGTTGGCTATGATTAAAGGATTCATTTGTCTTGCCTGCGCTGTCTGCAAAGTTTCAGCCTGCCAAGTAATTAGGAAGCAGTGGAATACCGACCGCCGGATGGCCTCGGGGGTTTTCACTTTTGCTTTCATGCAGCCATTAACAACAGGGCCAATTCCTTCCATATGTACTCCCAGCCTGCAGGGTGTGTAGCGAGCTTCCTTTACAGGGGTCTCTGTTTAAATTGCATTTGATGTGTAATTATAGTATTTAAGGCTTGTTTAAAGATGGAGAAAATTGGACATATCATTACATCTGAATATAATTTCCCCTCTTTGCTTAAAAAAGCCAGAGGGAATCTAAATCAGCAGCTTTTATTCGGTCTGCTTTATCAAATCCTGCAGCACGTTCATCACAAGCATAGCGGGACAAGTTCATTTTATTCCAAATGCTTCTTGGCTAGTATCTCATTTCAGTCAGGTGTATTTGAAAAGCATAAACATTAGATCTCAGACATCAAAAGGCTCCTGCCATAATCACAGATGTCATGAATTAAGAAATACGGGGATCCATCCAGGAACGCGAACAGGTGGAGCCTACAGAGTGAACTCACAAAGCTGCAGGATGAAGTTAAAATCTAAGAGGATGCAGCAGAAACTCTGGAGGCGTTCACAAATATTCATCCAACTGATTTTGAATAGCTTTATGATTTTTATGTTTTTCTGAAGCAGCTACAGCCAGACAAGTGAAATGGCTTCTATCTTGCAACAGGAAAGTAAAAGCATCTATGCACAGGAACATATTCCGGAAAATGCAACCTCAAGCAGCCATAACCAGGTGCACATCGCGACGTTTCTGAAAGCTTTAGCAAAAGTCAGAATCAGCAGGTAGTTTTATTTCTTAAAAATAATAATATCGCACTACTGTGAAGGCACAAGACTACACTGTTGGAAAGAAAAACACATGCTGACGGTCATTTAAAGCTTCCTGCAGAACATTTAGACAAACCATTGAGATGCTTGGACATTGAAAACATAATGTACTTCTTCAGATTTATTAGCATGCTCCATATTTGGAACGGGGAATGAAAATGCATCTCAAACACCCAAAAACACCAGTAAAGCTGTTTTCAGCCTTACTGATGAACCCATAGACATCATATAACAGAAGGATGATAAAAGGAGAAGTGAACCGGGACACTATTGATAAGAATCAGAAGATAAAACAAAGACGAATATTTCTGTAAGATAATGATCCCCAAAACACAGTCAATCACCCGACTTGAATGTGACTGAAGATCTGGGGTGTGGATAAAGCTGCACAGAAGAGGCCCAGATAACTACAACTTTGAAGACAGTTTGTGAGGAAGAATGGCCCTGATCTCATTTGTATAGAAATCTGAGTAGAGCTGAAAAAGGTGTTTGGTGACCTACGAACCCGACCAGTCCTGTCAGGGGGAATGAGCCAAAATACCAGCAAGTAAATTTGAACAAATTTAGCCAAAACAAAATAATTATCTCTCGTCATTCTGCCAATTAGCAAATAGAAAGATTTTGGTGATCATTACTGACCTGAAGCTGGTAATTTAATACAAATTATGTTAAGAAAATGTTATGTTTGTATTTTACAGTGTATGTAAATCTGCAGTTTCAACTGCCAGGAGGTAACAGCTTTAATAACTGGACAGAAAACTCTTCTTTTTATTATTTAATTAGCTCTTTTGCACTGACCTCTAGTGGCTAAAATCACAGATACAGACATCTGAAAATGTGGAGTAATGAATAGATTTTATAATCCACATTTTCATTGGAAACTGGTGGCACACACCCGTTGGCAGCCTGGGAATAAGCTCTTGTAGCGGACAGTGTTTGAATCTAATGATGCTTCGGGCTCAGAGGACATGCTTTAAAGTAGAGCATGTTTTTAGATAAGAAAAGTCCCACCAAAGCTTTTTTTTTTAATTTATAGGAATTTCTCATTGCAGCTGGAGTGAAAGTCCAATTCCCTCAACAACAAATCTAGTTAAAGAGTTTGACGCATAGCTCAGATTTTTAATAACACCAACTGGACCTCCACTGTTGTTAATCATTTTACAGTAAAACGCTGTTTTTATCACACGAAGCAGTCGCATTAAAAGAAAATAAATGTTATCCTTTTTCTTAATTATTAGGTGTAATTACATTTAAATTTGCAACATGCCCCTGGGTTGAAATCTAAGCGGTAATTAGAATTTTTACACTTGATAAAAAATTACATAGAAAAGCAACTCTGTACAGCTGTAGTTACACTGGAGCAGCTACATGTCTGGGAGAATAGGTTCATCTTGCTGATCAGGTTCTTTGTTTGGCTTTATGGCTTCCCTGAGGCTGCTTCACTCTACGTGTACAAACAAAACAATAAAAGTGACTAAAGGGGTGTTTAAGGATGTGCTTGTTCCTCTGTTGCTCAATAAAATCTGTGGCCTGTCAATGAAAACAAGGCAAAAGTAGATGACAGTTCTAAGAATGTTGCTGAAGTGTTTCCAAAAAGATGTGAAGGTTGAATAAAAAGCAAGCTGTACGAATTTGACCCATTTTTTTCTTCTTCAGTTCTAATAATCATCTTAACCTGTAACTGTGAACTCCTGACTGCTATCATATGATCGTACTTTTTGCCACCTTCCAAAAATTTGCACTCTTCAAAATTTGAGGAAAACGTAGAAATATTTGCATTCGTTGGCGATCACCTTCACATTTAGAGGACAAATGTATGAGGCCGTTTCATTACAGAAGCGAATGTCCAATTTTAGCTTCTGTAGGAAAATAATTGAGTAAATCTAAACATAAGTTTTCTCTTTTTTTTATTCAACAACATATAAACAGGATCTCTATCTTCCTTTGATGTTTCCTGTAACATTACTACAGGGTATGCTGGGTACCGAACACTTTAATTATTCATATGTTTAGATCTTTCCACTAGATTTGTTTGAAGACCCTCTGGCTTGTTGTGCATGGTTGGATGATTATGTCTCTATGATGAAGAAATTAAAGAATAGCCCTGTTCACAGACTGCTCTGTGCCTTTCTTCACATCTTAATGTTTTGAATAATCAAACAAATTTTAATATTTTACAAAGACAACCTACCTAAGCACTAACTGCACTTTTTGAATGAGAATTTGAGTCACCAACAAGAACAAAACAACCGACTTAGGAGTAAAGCATGGATGGTGCATGTGTGTCATGCGGCATACTTTTTTTAATGCTTTATTTCTTTCAAATTGGACACTTTTTAACCATTACTGTCCTGTTTGAAGTTGTGTCACATCATCTCAAGTAGATTTAAGTCTTTACTTTGACTGTACCACTACAAAACTCTTATTTCCTCTGAAGAAATTCAGAGGTGGACTTGTGAGTGTCTTTGAATGAGAATCCTGAAAGCAGATTGTTGAGAGCAAAAGTCAGTAATTACAACAAGTTGTTTTCATCCTGATGCAGCAAACCATCAAACTACCACAACCAGGTTTGATCGTAGGTTTAATACTCTTTTTATGAAATGTGCTAATTTTACACCAGATATAAAGGGACACACTTACCTTTTAAAAACCTCCACTTTTGCCACATAAGTCCACAGAACAATTTCCTTCGAGGTCTTGAGTTAGGTCTGCATGTTCTTTTGGTCAGCAGAGATTTTGACTGTGAATTTTGCCAAGTCTCTCCTAGTTGATTCATGAATCTTAACGTAAGCAACTGAAGTCTGTGGTTCTTTAGATGTTCTGGCTTCTTGTAAACTCCTGGATGACCCAATATGTCCATGAGGTAACCTTGCCACTCCAGACATTTCTGGGAAGGTTTACCATCATTCCATTTGTGGATTGTGGCTCTTACTGCGATTCACTGCAGTCTCAAAACCATTGTAATGGCTTTTTAACACTAACTGATATCAGTGGCTTTGTTTCTTACAGCCTAATTCATCTTGTAAGTGATTGCTTGATTCTTCAGGTTAGGCAGGTAAAACTAAACCAAAAAAGAGAGAAGGAATGACTTTTTTTTTTCATTTGATAAACGACACCTGAATTTTTAAACTGCTTTTTGTATTTACTCATGTTCTCTTTGTCAAGCATTAAAACTAGATTAATGAACTGAAACATGAGAAAAAGGCAAAACGGAAAAAAACGGTGAATACTTTCCCAGACAGTTTATAATTAAGGGACTAATTACTCAAGACAATGCACAAACTCACTTCAAGTTTCAGATGACAAAATACCTCATTTTATATCAGTTCGTTTGACTGATTGTGAGCTAAACCTTTTGCTGAAATTACAGTTGTTGCAGGAGTTGAGTTATAAAAAAAAAAGAAATGCTAATTTCAGCTGTGAAGAAAATCAGACAGACAACTTTCATTTGGCTTCCAGCTGAGTCAGTCTTATCATTTCCAAGCTGTTTGACACGACAGCAAACAATGGCTTCCAGTTCAGGCTGCAAATTGCAAAAAAAAATCTGCTGCGACAAAGTATTAGGAGCCACAGAGCTCATAAAACCTCCAGCATATTACATCACTAACAACTTTCATGTCAAATCCTGTGTTAATGTGTGGCTGGAGCAGCGTAGGATGTGACGGAGGTACTGAACATAGACTAGTACTTCTGTCACGTCTCCAATCCGTCCTGAACAGGTTGTCAGTTCTTCATATTTATCTGACGCAGATTCCTATTATTCATTGTCTTTAAAGCAAAATATAGAGCATTTATTTGTATTTTTATTTATTTTTGTGAAGGGCTCACACTCTGCCTGTTGGTGGTCCTGCTGTGGCGGTCTCATAACAGCCTGCTCAAATTTTTCCCTCTTGGGTTCTGAAACTCCACAGAAAATTGAAGCCAGTCATGTGTGGCAGCATCATATCCACAAGACTCTGAGGATTTCCGCCTTTCACCAAAATTGACTTCCTTTAGTAATGAGAAGGGGAACCTAAATGGCTTTTTCAGACGCGTCTTGAATAGCTGCAGATGTATAATATACCAATAAAACATGCTTCCTATATAAGCCAGATGCCAACTCCCTCACATAGTGTCCTATGCACTTTGTAAAACAAGCCCTGAAATCTTCAATGTTTATTATAGTGGAAAATTTAATCTGAAAACTCTAGAATAATCCCACTTTTAATTTAAGTACATTTATTTTCAAGCACTTATGCTAAATGATTATTCGCAGAAAAGTCAGAGCTTGCACACTTATGGGCTTACAGGTTACAGGCACTGGCTGTAAACCGCATGGTTCAAAGCGAGGGAAAACAGTAGCGGCTTATAGTCTGAAAAATTTGGTATTTATCTCTTCACCTGCACAGTAAGGTTGAAGGTCAGATCTCCAGAGTTCACTGTCACACAGAAAAGGGCAGCAAAGTGTGGCATCTCCAGGCCACTAAGCCTTCATAGAAACCTTCATGATTGTTTGGGTGGAAAACATTTTGTTTTCCACCCAAACAAAATGTTTGTTTGGGTGGAAAACAAGGAGATAAAAAGCTCCTTTGTACCTATGATTAAAACATAAGTGAGTGCAGTTTGATAAAAATTAACAAAAACTTTGTCTTTAGATCTGAGCTGTAGTTAGATGTCACAAAGGTTATTCTCTACAGCCACAAACATCACAGGAGGATGTGATGTAAAGCAATGGCATACAAGTGGATTACTACCTTAGTCATACTGCTAGTAAAGTAAAGTGGAGGATCTGTTATGCTGTGGACATTTTTCTCTTCTAACCCTTTGTTAGAATACATAGCATCATTAACTCTCAAAGACAAGAGTATTTTTAAATAAATTCAGATGACCCAAATTAAAAAATGTTTCTCATTTGGGTCTATCAGCAGGGTAATAATCCAAAACCAATAGCCGTATCAACACATTACAGGTTCACAAATTCTTTATATTACACAGATCACAGTTCAGATCTGCCTGAGAAAGAAAGACACAGCTCTAAAAGCTCAAACTCAGAGACACCTCAAGTAAAAAACTTCTCAGAGGAAAAACAGCTCACTTTGTTTGAGTTTGTGTACCTGTACCTGAAGCAAATACATCTAAGATCTGAAATCTAGCCCTCCATGTAGAATGTACAATAGATATTGTTCTCAGCTGTTTGGAGGTGTAAGATTTACAAACAGGCAGGGCCTCTATGCAATTCTCATGTCAAATTTTACTTGATATTTTTGGAGCTGATGTTTTTCCAAAGCGGGGATCCCAAACAAAGAGTTTCCTTTGGGCTAAAACTCAATTTGGGAAGCAAAAAACAAACAGTACAGAAGATTGTTCTTTCACTTTTGAGACCATTTTGGTTGCACATATAATGAGAACACAACTGGTAGAGAAGTCATGAATCCACATGTTTACGGGTTTCTTTATTAGCTCGGCTAAACTTGCTTAATTTCTTCCCATCCTGTAAATCTACTAATTAGAACAACCTAATTTTCCTTACTTTGTTTCATTTGGATGTTGAGCCAAAATAGAAAAAAAAAAAGCAAAACCTCTGGTGTCCTAATATCCAAAATTTTACAGCATGTACCTTTAAACCTTTATCTGGTTTGGAGAATCCAGTCGATTGTTAGAATCTGAGATCCATGTTCATAAAGTGGACAAACGGTGTTCTTACCGAGAACACCATTTATTTTTAAATCATCTCTGTTAGCCTTGCAAAAACTTTTTCTTCTTTTTTGTTCTTTAGGTGTTTCAATATCTAATCAATAAATGTCATTACTTTGCAGCTTCAGTCCTCACAGCGGGGTTCGCTCATGCAAAACCCCCCCAAAAGAAAACGTCTTCATCAAAAGCTTTTGGTCACAAAAAATGGTGACAGATTTCCCTGCTGTCTTCTATCACACTTCCCACCCGTCACAATTACACGTGGTGAGGAGCGGTTTTATTTTTGCGTTTTTTGGACATAAATCTCCGGTGGCTGCGAATAGCAGTCAGAACAACAGCAGATGGAATCGTAACCCGTTACAAATGGCTCTTAGCTGCGTACATGCGCGCTCACCCACAGGACGAAAACGTGGAGTTTTTGAGTAGGGAATTCAGTTTCTCTTCATTCTGGCCCAGGGGCTCTGGGGAATATTAGATTATGATGCTGCCAGAACCAACATCAAACCTGCTGGGCCGAAAGGTCACCAACGCCCTGAAACACATATGGCGGCACTCCATAAGAGAAACTGAATGCCTCTTTTTCTTTGATCTAACTCCAGACCCCTCTATTGCTTCTTCGTTGACCCGTAACCCGCACACCTGTCTCAAAATTTCCACTTTTTGTTGCTGCCAATCTGATGCTTACCAATTTCCCCACTACCCTAAAGCAGTATGCCTTCTTTGTTGAGTCAGGGTTATGTCAACTGGGCCTGGGGAGTCAGTATTTTACTTTCATATAACAGCAGACTATGCAGTTACATCTATCCATCCATCCTTGATTTATTTTTTCTTGCACTCAGAAGAGTTCTTAATGTCTGGCGTCTTCTGGGAAATCCCAGATCAAGTTCAAATACCTGAAGTAACTCAGCATTTCTGCAGACAAAGCTATGATGTTTCTGTTGGAGATTGAAAAAGAAACCAACAACATACATACAGCAATAAAAAACATCTACCCTATTTCTACCCTACCACTGTCACCCTGGACGTGAACCTGACCGTCATTCTTCCTTCTAAATATCTGATTTTTGCCTTGATAGTGACTATAAACGCATCTTCATGTGCAAAACACAAAGAGTCACAAGGTTTGGATCTCGGCTGAAAGGACGAGATTTCAGATCGAAGCAGCTGGACAGACAAGCCCTGTGGGACGACTGGCCTAAGCTCTAGATGTAAGATGAAGAGCTGCGTCATCAGGGAATAGCTCTGTGAAGAACACCTGTTTCCCCTCGCAGAAATGAGTACGCTGTGGTGATGTAGACATCTGATCAGGATTTCTTCTGGGCATCTCACTTTTGGTTTGCCCAAGCCCGATATCACGTCTTGTCTGGGTAAACCTTGGGAAGAAATGTAACTAGTTCTAAGTGTAGATCGGCTCCCCTCTATGTGAACAAGAAATAAAGTCATGCTAGCATTTTCCAAGCAATTTATTCACCATTACTGTGCATGTTTCAGTATCACACCAGGTGACATTATGGGTTATCTATCTTTTATTTTTGCACAACAGCAAACAGATTAAGCAGAATAAAGATATGTACTGCACTTTGCCAAATCCAGAAGCCGCAGAAAATAACAGAGGTAGTTTTTTTTTTTGTTCTTAAATAAAATACTTTCAAAGTAAATTTATGTTTCTTAGCAGTTTATGGTCATTGTGAAAGTTATGACCTTGATTGTGCGTCATTAAAACATTTTCTTATATCCAAGTGAACATAATGTCAGTACCTCTCAAAGCTAAACACAGAGCAGATTTCAGGGTCAGAGAGTAAGGTATTTTGTTCACATCATCATCAGTCAGGGTTATGTATCGCCGTGACAACGCTCAAGGCCCCCCGGCCTGACCATTACAGTTTTAAAGGATGTTTACAGCAGGACTCATAAAAAATTCCACAGTTGGACATTGGCACCAGCAAGCCAAAGCGAGGAAACTGGATGGCAAAAGGAATACCTTTAAAATGTAAGGTTATGGTTTCTATGCACACACAAAAAACCTTACACATTAGTCCCATTATCCAATTTTTGGTGGTCAAAATGCCAGCCCAGTGCGGCGTCTCACACAAGAACTGGATCAGCGAAATGGCCCAGTAGTTTTTAGAGTGTGCAAACTTTGGTTTCATAATTTCATTTTAATTATTTTAATAAAGAGGAACAATCAAGGTTTGGTTACGCTTCCAAAATTACAACCAAGGTTCATTTTTAAGAAAGAGCCAACAAGAAAGAGCTGAAGCTGCGTATATAAGTTGAAATATTCAGAACTGCCAATCAGGTCCATGTAAACATGAATTCAGTTTCAGAATTAAAACTGAACTTTAACGTTACTAAGGTTTGAAAGTATGAGGATTTTGAAAGCAGGTTCTGTTGAAAGGTTATCTATCAACTACCTTCAGTAGATGTCTCTCCTTTTGTCTTTATTTGGTTTAAATACAGAATAATTAGACCTGGAAGCTAAAGTGAAGCTAAAGTTAAAGCCAAAGTCCTGCAACGTTTAGACGTGTCCCTGCTCCAACACACCTGAATAAAATGAGGCCTGGAGTTAAAGATGGCTGCCCTAGACCAAAGTTTTGCCATCTTTAATTAACATCAATCTCAAAAACATCAAATAAATTCTCACAAGCTGCATCTTGTTGTCCCTTGAGTCGTCATGCTTTCATTGGATTTTATTTATGCTCACAACGACGAATATCTACTTATAAGAAACAGAGGTTGGCGCCGCCAATGATCTTCTTGTACGAAATACACTGTGAAAAGAATAAAGTGCAACTGTGTGACATTAAAGTGCAGCAGTGTAAAAATTAGAAATATTTACAAATCTTTACTTCTAACCAAGTAAAGATTTGTACTTATTTAGAAGTAAGTAAGTAAGTACAAATCTTTTACATGTAAATAATTATTTGCTCTGTTGTAAATAACTGCGCTGTAGCACTCATAGGTCGTTGTGACATTTTTGAGATTGTGGTCGTTTTAAAACTCTCAGCTGCTTCAACCTGATTTTCTAGATTTAAAATAACTGAAGACTGAAGGAGAATTGTTTAATGTAGGTAAGATATTGTCTGCTAATATGTTCACAGAACTTCCCATCAAAAATGTGAGATTAATCCTTTAAAAGTTTTTCCATTTTTAGAAATATTATTATCTGCTGTCTTCAGAAGGTTTTGGATTTATTTCAGTCAGGATTTAGTTATACATTAGAAAAAATGAAATATGATGTAAAGGCTTTTTCAACCAGCATTTCTTAGCACATTATCCATCATTTACTGTTCAGAAAGCGAAGCTCAACATTAGGAATTGACCCCACTTGTTACTTCACAACAAAATCCAAAACCTCTGTAATGACAGATAATTTTTTTAACACTTTCCTCAGATTGACCAAATTGTGTAACATATGGGAATCTGGTTAAGTCTGAGGGCCATTTCCAAACAGGAATGCTACAACAAAACAACCTGTTGCTTTTATTTTTGACCACTGGTTACACCTCATTTATCAGACACTAAGTTATAAACTACACTTCCCACAATGTCAAGCTGTTCTTTAAAGTGTCACTATCTTAATGAGGATACTTACTTTGTGCTTCCTTCATGCATTTTGCACTCCTTAATAAAAGTTTTGGATAAAACTGTTGGAATGATTTTTTAACAATAGGCAAAATGGGGAACTCCAAAACAAAAGCACAAACTGAAAATGACTTATTTTCAGTTTGTGACTTATTTTACCTTTTACCTGCCACATAATGTTATCTTTTGTGGATTAGAGGTTTTTTTGGATTGAAAATACCCCTTTACAGCATTGCAGCTCAGACATAAAGGACGGCTCCACTCAATAATCAGATCAGGAAGTTCTGTAAGAGGCATTGTGATGAAAATATACAGCATGTCGCTCCTGCAGCTGGTTCAGGGTGTGCACTTCCATGAAAGACACAATACTGGACAATGAGATTTAACAAAGAGCAAAACACAATCCATCAGGGTTTCCTTTCAGGCCTAGAAGGACTTCTTCCACGACTTGCAGAGGATTTTCTGAAAGGCACGCCTGAAGTCCCGGTTGAAGATGGTGTAAATGGCTGGGTTGAGGGAGCTGTTACAGTAACCGATCCAGAAGAAGAACTTGAAAAGCGGGAGGGGGATCTTACACGAGTCTCCACAAATCCCGTACAGACTGTAGCTGAAGAAAAAGGGGAACCAGCACACCACGAACACCCCCATGACCACAGCCAGGACGAACGTAAACCTCTTCTCTCGCGCCTGGGAGACCTTTTTCCTGGCGAACGAGCTCCGGCGACACTTCCTCCTGGAGACGAAGAGGTCCACGGATTTGTTGCTGACCCCGGAGATGCGAATTGGGAGAGAGCTTTTCTTCTGGCCACCCATGGGGGCTCTCTGGGAGTCCTGCTGCTGGGGTTTGTGACCTTTGCCCTCAGAGGAGGAGCTCTCTTCCATGTTGGCCTCCTCAGTCTGTGGACCCATGGTGACTGTGCGTTGGCTGGGTGTGGGAGGGCACTGGCAGTGACCGTTCTCCCCCTCCCCGTGGAAAGGCGAAGACGGCTTGCTCAGTCCATTCTCAGTTTGTGTGACACCATCCGGTCTGGGGTTCTTCCCGGACACACTCCTGGTTCTGGTTTTGGCCACCTGGTATATTCTGATGTATACCAGGATCATTATCAAGCAGGGCGCGAAGAAGGAGGCAGTGCTGGAGGAGAGGATGTACCAAGTGTCATCATTCAGCTCACACTGAGGCTGAGAGCCGACCTCCTTGTTGCTGTCGATAGATATGAGCGGAGGGGAGGAGATGAAGGCAGAGATCAGCCACACGACCAAGATGATGCACTTGATGCGCTTCGGAGTCCGCTTCAGGTTGTACTCAACAGCCTGTGTAACGGACCAGTACCGGTCCAGGCTGATTGCGCACAGGTGCACGATGGAGGAGGTGCAGAACAGCACGTCCAAAGCCAGATAGATGCCGCACCAAACTTTCCCGAAATACCAGAAACCCATGAGTTCATTGGCCAGAGAGAAGGGCATCACCAGAGTGGCGACCAGGATGTCCGCGGTGGCCAGGGACACCAGGAACAGGTTCTGGGGGGCTTTCAGCGCCCTGCTCGTTAACACGGCGATGACCACCAGAATGTTCCCAACTACTGTGAAAAGAATCAGAAAACTTACGAGAGCGGCGATTCCGGCTATCGCGGCCAGAGAATAGCCGCTGTCCGGGCTCCAGGAGGAATTCAGCTGGACCACCGTGAACGCGTCCATCCCGCTGGCGTTCTGCGACTCCATGCTGGCTGAACGTTGGGATAAATTCACCGTCCAGCTCCTCTAGCAACACGGGAGTCCATCAGTCACGCACGGCTCCGATGCAGGTTTACCAAATATGACGAGACAGGCGCGCACCAGTAGGTTAGGGTGCAGTGTGCAGCTTTGACTGTCCGCTTCATCCGAGGATAACGCATGTTGAGAGAACATGTCTGCTGCATGGTGGAGTATGCGTGCCACGCTTTCTCCGGCTTGTGAGGCGCTGAGCAGCGTCCAGCCGCAGCTCTGCCTCCTGCAGCACGGTGCGCTCTCGCTCCCAATAATGCCCCATGTGTTCTCATAAAAACCTCAGCCGCTGCCCCTCCCTCCGCACATTAATTTCCCGTTTGTGTCACGAAAGAGACGCTAAATTTCCCTCAAATTGCACATTTTAACTTGAAAAAAAGAATGTCCAAAATTGTACATGAACGTTAAACTTCCCAAACAATAACTGTAAAGACAGCCACAAATCCAAACAAATCTCCAGAAGCAGATCTCCTCTTTTTCTTACAACAAACATCACTTCACTGGAGGTCAGTATTGCAGCGCTCAAAACCAAGTGTCTCCCCTCTGACAGCCGATCTTGCAAAGTCAGCTGAAGTAAGACTTTAGGCAGAACCTTAGGCCGAGATACGGACTGGAGTCCTGGATCTTTACGCGAACCAGCTGTTTTTATGAAGGGAGGAGATGATGGGAGATCATCAAGCGGAGAGAGGCTCGCGGCGCCGCTGCGTAAAAACCAGAAGCAGGAAGACGGATCGGCGCTTTTCAGACCCCGTTGCGCACCTTCACGTGGATCAGATGGATCACCCGCGTTCACACGTGGAGCGCCTGTTTGTTTTTTAAATGTGGTGAAATGTTTTGGAGGATGTGCAGCATCTGTTTTATAGCCGGCAGGCTGAAGATCCCGGCTGTCATCAGCATCTGTTCGGGTTAAGATTTATTTATTTGTGTACTTGCTCTTGCAATCCTTTTATCATTATTTTATTATTTTTGATTTATATGTTTTTACATTTACTTGTACTTTTTTTGATTTATTTATTGAATTATTTATTCTTTCGTCTCTTTCTTCTAATTCGTTTAATTTTTGTATTATTTTGCACTTTACAATAAAATGCAACTTTTGCTTATTTAGTTGATTCTTTGTCATTTGTGAACTTTATTTGTGAAAGAATGTTTTTCAAGTCAGTGTCATAGTTTATAAATATTTATTTACATTTTAAATCGGTACCATCAACTAACAAACTTACAAACAATATTTCCTGACAATCCCATTTATTTTAGATTTAGCGCAAATCGAAAAAAACTCAAATATTTCACGGAGAAATATTTTCAGTCATTATAAGAAAGCCACCCAATGGGAGAGCGTAAGAGTGTTTTTTTTAGTCATTGCTAAGGTAAAAAGTCATTTCTTCTCTGTTGATGTTTTTGAAAAGTAGCATTAGTCCGTGGAAAATGCGGAATTTGTATTTTAAACCATTTCTGTGTCGATTCAGCCAAATGTTTTGAATCATTGCCCTGCCAATGAAGACATATTTTAAGTTTTTAATAGAGGCTCACAGAAGTTGATTTAAAATGTCCTAGCATTTCAAGAAGTTTATGATGCCATGTGCATCATTAACAAGGTTTCCCAAGCCTTTGGAAGAGCAAAAAGCCCACAGAGTTGATCCTCCAATAAAAAGTTAATGAATTTTTACACATCTTATGGTGGCAACATTTATATGGGTCTTGTTGTGGCCAAGAGAAATATTTCAGTCATTTTAAGGGAATTGTTGGAGATGCCAATAATTGGGCCACAATTGATTTAACTAGAAACTATTATATTTTAGTTTGGGGTTCCTCCCCCCCCCCCCCCCCCCCCCCCCCCCCCCCAACCAACACCCCACGTCTTTGGGGCGGTTGGGGTTAGAAAAAAAGAACCCCACAAATACTTTTTATTGTTTTTCTTTTTGTCGATCGTACATT
>CAEGAE010091965.1:0-39889 GCA_903067095.1 Girardinus metallicus | reverse complement strand
CATGCAAACTCCGTGCAGAAAGACCCCGGGCCGGGAATCGAACCCAGAACCTTCTTGCTGCAAGGCAACAGCTCTACCAACTGCGCCACTGTGCAGCCAGTCAATTAATCGATTACTAAATTAGTTGGCAAATTATTCCAATAATCGTTTCGCTAATACGATAATACATCATTCCTAATATGATGCAACATTTTAGTTGTTTTTAAATAATGACTTTTTTACGTTTGGGTATTCTGATGCAACTTGACTTCTCTTTAAACTTTAAACAACCTAAACGATGTAATTGTTTTGTTATATTGTCTAGTGGTCATTTATTTAGTGTTTCAGGCAGGAAAGGGGCAGTGAAAGGAAAGGGGGAAACCATGCAGCAAAGGTCATGAGGTCAGGAGTCAAACTCAAGACTGCTTGCTTTACCGCTACGCCACGTGTTAAAATCTTGGACTTGCTTAATACCAGAAACATTTTCTGCAGCCTACTTATATTCTGCTATATAGCGGGTACAAAACGTCCCATGTTGGATAACTCCTGTTCATACTCCTAAAAGTTTTTTTTTTATTTTTTAAGTTGGCTTTTAAAATAACCCAAAATGTCATTTAATTCTTTTTTGACACTTTGCTTGTTTAATCGCAGAAAGATCAGAAAAAAAGCTGCGTTTATTTCACAGCTTTGAAGTGTCGGAGTTAAAGGTTTGGTACTGACTGAGGACCTTAAGTTTTTCCATCTCCTCTGTCTTTAGTATAACATGAAACAGAAAGCACGGATGCAAACGGTCGTCTATGCAAATGGAAACAAATGCCTCTGCTGTAGCAACATTAGCCACTCGACAGTGTCTTTCAAATGAACTGGAGCAAATTCAAATGAGCCTTGGCCTCTGATTTGCACTGTGCTGTTTTTCTCTTTCACACTTGTTGACTAGCACTAATGTTTCTGTTTAAAACAGGTGTGGCTCTATAACCGAAAATGCTTCAAAAACTGGTAATCTAAGCAACTAGTAGAGCCACGATTAGCCTCATATTGTATTTACTTCCTTAAAGTTGGCTCAAGATTGTTGGATTGTTGGTAAACGTCATTATTTTTGTGCCCAGGAAGTTTGTCCCCCGATTGTTGAACACTTGGCATGTCTTTAAAACCTACAAAACCTACAAGGGTTTGTATATTAAAAGATACAAACCCTTTTAGAGTGTTGGGTCTCCTTGTAAGATAGCCCAGGAAAGCCAGGTCTCTTTGCATACGTTGATCATGATCTGACACAGATGTACCGTTCAACTAGGCTACCACAAAATCTTGTTGCACGAAGTCTCGTGGTATTACAAATCCACAATATTTCTTTGGCAAGGTGTTTCGAAAACTGCGACCCAGTTGCTGGCAGCATGTGACTGTCTGGGGGAAGTAAATTTATGCAATAACAAATAAGGTTCCTGAATTTGTAGGTGTGTTTACCAAGGCTTTAATAAAACTTGTCATTTTGTTAAAGTTTGTTTACTGAGTTTACGGAAAAGTGCTGGATTTTATTTAGTTGTATATTCAAATAGAATGTTGCTAAGCTTCTTCCAGGCTTGCAAGAAAGACAAATTTGGATGTTTGGAAATATTTCTGTTCATAGAAAAACGTCGATAGTTATGGTATGCAAACTAAAGGAGCGTCCCACATCTTTTCTATAAAGACAATACTGTGTTGAAACTGCATTTGCCAAGCTAAACCAACTGTTGGTTTGCAGGTAGCCTCACTAATTATGCTGTTAATATAAGGGCACAAATGTTATATCCCTGGCTTGAATTTGGTTTGGTTTGGTTTACTTTATTGAACTTAGTGTAACAAAAGAGTCAACAAAATAAATTTAAAATAAAAGCAAACAAAACAAAAGAAGAACAGTAGTAAAGTATATTTATGCGTTCAAAGGACATGGGTAGAACTATGAACTTATTTTTACACCCCCCTCTCTTACATTTGCAGCATAATCTGATAAATTACTATTCACGTTAACTTGGTTTTAGCATTCTTTCCTATTACTTTCTACATCCATATCTATAACTAGTACGTTGCATTCATAATTGCATGCCATATATCGTCAAAGTCAAAACGGCTTTTCATTGGTTTATTATGAACCATTTAAGTAATTTGAGTTTTGCCTTAACTTGCATTTAACTTCAGTGTAAAAACACAAAATCTTACCAGGTATTTCTGGTCTAGATTCTAGTGCAAATATCTCAGTAAACTTGAAATAAGACAAAACGAAATTACAAATAACTTTTAAGCAAGAAATGAAAGCTTGTTTTAAGTCAGTAGTTTCTTAATATTAATTGCCCGATAATTTAATGTATAATAAGACATTTTACCATCTTATAAGTGAAATAATCTGCTAGTACTTTTAAAATCAATATTAAGGAAGTTTGCATTGGAAACTAAAACAAACACTTGGTAAGATCTTGTGTTTTTGCAGTGCTTGGTCGTATTTGTGCGCCTCTGCTTTTTAAGTCCGGTAAAAGGCGGCGAGCTCATGTCGTGTTTTAAAAAGAGTCGTGGACTTTTGCTGAATGCAGAAAGTAAGAAGTAAGGCGAAGGAATGCTCGATTTCCCCTGTAAGAGAAGTTCCCGTTCGGACTGTTTTGATAAGTCAAATGAGATGTAGGCCATTTTGTCCTGTCTCAGCCCTGACCTATATGATTCAGTTGACATTACATCACGGACTGTACTTGATTAAACTCAGTCTGAGCGGAGAGTCTTTTGCCGTGGAATGGAGGCAGTTTGGGAAGACGTGAAAGAGTTAAAGAAACAAAAAAAAAAACTTGGGTTAAAGCAGCAAATTCCCTCCTGGTCTCTTTCTGTGTTATCAGTTCCTCTGTAGGGCACTGCAGCACACACTGCATTTATTGAAAAGCCCAGTGTCACACGCCTCTGTGGAAAAGAGCCCTAAGGATCATACACCCACCCCCGCCCTCCTCATCCTCACTCCATCAAGTCCAAAACATCCTAGGACTTTGAGCCCCTGTAAGAAAAAAAAAAAATCCTAATCTCAAGTTTAGCTAACATTAGTAGAAGTGGTTTGAAGATTGATTGAGTGCAGAAAAGTCAGCTTCATACTCTTCACACCCTGAGAGCGAGGGTTACTTGAGCTTATTGTGCGACGCTGTACGAGATCAGTGGAGTTTCTCCACGTTGAACTTAATCATCGGATCCGCCGAGAGGAGATCTCCCGGAGCATGTGATCATTTATCAAGCTGCTCCTCTCCTCTCCTCTCCTCTCTCTGGTTCGCGGCTACTCCCCCTCCCCTGTAGGAGCGTAGAGCCAGTGCTGAGTGCAGAGAGTCATGTGGCGGTGCCAGGGTAGAGGAGGAGCCCATCCAGTCTGAAAGACATGTTCACAGGAGCCGGTAAAGGCTGAGCGCCCAATGGTCTCTGCACAGGGCAAACAGAGAGTCCTGGGAAATGTCTTTGAGTCATGGATGGGATGAGAACCCCCCTCCCCTTCCCCATAATGCTTCTCTTTGTACAGGAACAGGAAGTGAGCTGGAGAAGGCATCATTCCGATAGATGCCTTCTTAATGTAAAGAATAGGTTACTATATGTATATTTTAAACGACATTAAGCATCAGAAACGTTTAAATCTCCAGGCTTTCTTCCATCTGAAGCAGGGGTGGACAAAATGGATGGACTTAGAGTTTTATTACGATTATTTTGTGCTGCTATACTTTATAGTAGTTCTCATGTGAATTTACAAATTCATTGAAACACTGATTGTATGCATCCCAGATTTACGTACTCTTCCTGTTCACTAGTTAGCTCTGTCTTGGTGTGAGATCGGAGGCAGCTTGTCCACATCGACTGACATGTTTTCCTTCTCCATCTCATACGGACCGATTACGACAGCAGCCATTTTGTTCATGTATCTTTCTCTTGCACATTGGTCAAGAGTGTCGACATATGTTGTTGTTGTTGGTCTGGAAGTCCTGGGTTCCACATGCTTTGTGCTGCACTTGCCTACTAAAATGGCGCCGATCACTTCTGGTTCAGACTTGTGGGAACTATGCACTGTGATAAAGGTATAAATGATAATGAATAAATATTTATTACTTCTTCTTTAGGTACGACTATGACTGCACAGCATTCACAGCGCCACAAGCACAAATGCTGTTCTTGAAAAACATACCAATTTGAAATAGTCTTCTTTAGGATGCCACTTACCTAAAGAAGTGCGATTTAAACTACACATAGTAGCTGTAGTGGCCATATTTTTTGAATATACTGATAGTTATTAATTATCATGGAACAAACAGTGGAGAAAATAGTAAAAATATAGTATAAATTATAAACGATGCAATGAACGCACAGCGTGTGAATGTAGTGTGAAGCTTTGGAGTCCTCTGAACTTGATAAAGGCCACCCCTACCAGGGGTCATTAGTGGCCCTTGGACTAATTTTGTGTGGCCCCCAACTGCAATTCAAGAATGATGCAAATTTGTACAGGTGGTTGATGCAGATGGAGACTTTTTATTTGTTGTCAGGGTAAAATTAAGTGTTAAATGTTAAGTACAAAGTATTTGTGTTTTTATAACCAAGCGTTTATAATAAGTAGAACCACGTTCATCCAGAAACTTTTACTGAAAAGCCAACTTTGCTGCACCCAAATCAGCTTTTGTTTAATTTATTAAACTTTGCTAAATATAGCTTTGAAAGAAAGTGACCCAAGTCTTGTTCTTGTAACTGAAAACAAATTTGTTCGATCAAACTCAAAATTATTTGCGAACTGGATGATTTTCTTTGAATACAGCAAACATGAAAAATACCTTTTAGATTTGGACCTATAATGAATAAGATCCATTTCCTGCAACAAAATTGACTAGTTTATTTTAGATTCTGAAGTTTTGACTCGACAATTTTGACTTAGTAACAAAGTTTGGATACCATTTGTGCAGGAGGGGCACTCTGACATCTTATTACTATAAATTAACCCTTTTTAATGCTTATTTTTCTGTAGATGTCTATTGTAAGTCGACACACTCCTATTGAACTTTGGATAAAGGTTGTTGGCTACTGGATGCGGCTTTTCCAGCCCCATCGATGTTTGGTGGCTGGTTTTTGTTGATGGACTAAAAGAACATGCTTTGTTCAGCCTTTCTGTTGAAGTCTTGCTCTCTCTCCCTTTCACGCAGCCAGAATAAAGATTTCTTTAAATTAAAAAAGAATCCATAGATGCATGATTTAAGTCAGTAGTGTCCTTCACAAAATGAAGGCAGCTAGAGGAGATTGTCATTACCGGTTTGAGTACGATATGTGAGGAAAAGATACTAAGTAGGAATAAAAATTGAGCATAGCTTCTTAACCTTCTGATGCAAGAATCCCTGAGTCAAGATATTTTTTAAATGTGTTTTTATTCTTCTTAGGGCATGAAAAAAACAATTTTATTTTTTCAGGAAGTTACAGAAATGTCCACTACAGTGGACTACATGCGCTTCAGCAGTCAACATAGAACAGTATGAACTTAACTGAAGAATAATTTAATCTGAGTTTGATCATAAATCCACGAGCACATATTCCATTGTGGGCCTTGAAAAGCACTTGGACATATTTTCATGCACTCTTAACATTCTATAGCCCTTCTGTTTAGTCCAAACCAAGAGAACAATCTTCATCAAACACCTGCATCTCCAGAACTCATCTTTTAACTTCTCTCCTAACTCATTTTTCTAACTCCTAGGCTACATGAACATTGGCAAAGCATCCAGGGCACAATGCCACATGGCACTGCATGCAGATGTATTTGGTCTTCCTTGTGCACGTAGCATCGTGGCATCTGTTTGCATTTTTGACTTGGGTGAGCTCGGGCCAGTGATTTCCTGCTCCGAACCTGACTGTCAGTGGGTACTTTGGTCACTGCTCTGCACTTTGCCGGAGGTGGGGCTCCACTGGGTCTTCCTCTTCTGTTTTGCTGAACGGAGCCAGAATTTATCAGTGCCCGGGCCACAGAAGCTTTGAAGATGAGGAGATTCATCTTTTCCAATCCAGACATCATGTAGAGTCGCCGGGCTTTTACAACAGTGTCACATCCAAAAAATGAAAGAACACTCTGATGTACCACCGCTTGTTTCTACGTCTGTGGGGATACATTGCCACACACTGGTCAACAAGATCCACCCCACCCATGTGTTGGTTATAAAGCGCCACCGAGTAGGGTCTTTGGACACTGATCTTGGTTTGTTCTTTCTTCTGCCATCTTTGGGCCGTGTCTTCAGGGGACTGACCTGCACAGGTCGATGCCATGTGGATGACTGAGCTGTCAAGCCAACGTGTGACAGTGATGTTACTGTTTGTGCTCCTCTGCCTTCTTTTTTCAGTTGTTTTTCACTCTTAAGTTTTCTGACTCGCTCCTTTCACTCTGTTTGTTCTGCATGTACCTGTGCCAAGGTCTTTCAAGGCCTCAAGGAGTGGAATGCTGCAGATGAAGCTGTCAAAAAACACCTTGTGGTTTTTGTGCTTTATGTCATCACAAAAAGGCACATCACTACATCTCCAAACCACTGCTCTGACCCCTACTTCCTGTGCCCTGGTATACTTCAAATTTGTACATATAACCTGAGGACCCTGCCCTGACCCACACTTTCACTCCCCAGGGTTTGGGCTGTTTTGGTATGTATTGCTTGATTGACAATTGGCCTTTGATGGGAATGATTTGCTCATCAATTGATTGGAATTCTTCAGGAATGTTTTCTGAATTGTACTTATATACAATAAAAGTCGCTGCTCGCAAGCAGCAGCAGTTTCAGGTGCTATTTTGCGATTAACATGGATAGCACTGGTGCTATTTTGAAGAGGCTGGCTGTGTTTGCTGGCTGGTAGCTATAGTTATCCACAAAGTGCAGATAACTCAGAATTTGCTCATATCTGTTTACAGACATAGCATCTGCAATTATTCCAAGGCGAAGGCCATCCTCACTGGACCAGCACATCCATGTCCTGGGATGCTGAATGTACCCCATGACCATGTTGATCCCTAGAAAAATGTGCATTTCTTCGCTTGTCTCTGCCAGATTTGCTTTCCCTTTCGCTCATCAATGAGATCTAAGGGAAACAAATACCTAAAGAGATCAATTGGTTCTCTTCCATCAACATTTACTCTCCTTTCTCCTAGAAAAGGTGTCAAGTTTCCATCAAAGTTATTGTCTTGGACTTTCCAGACATATTTGCGGGGTTGAGTGCAGGCATTGCCCTGGTGAACATTTCTCTGAGCAGGCACCATGTGGACATTTTCCTCAGCTCCCTCATCTTGCTGACCTCCCTCTGCATCCTGTCCTTCATCATCCTGACTGTCTGCATCTCCTTCATCATCCGCATCTCCTATATTTCTAGTGTTCTCTGGCAGCCACTCCTCATCACTGCTGTCACTATACTTGTTAGAAATTTTAAGGTTATATCATTTTGTTTATTTTATCTTTCATGTTCATATGATCAAGAATGTTCAAAATGTAACTGCTGTGCACAGGGCATACATTTTAACTAGTTTTGACTTTTCCTCAAGTAGTGATTTGTTTTCTTTGTGCATGGGATGGGGGTGGGTTGAGTGGAATCGTCCACTCACCAAAGTCTCACCTTTCTCTCAATAAACTGCCCACCCTTTTGTGAGGGAGTCAGAGCTTGCTGACCTACGGGCCTGAGCGGTTCGGGGGCCAGTGATCTCTCCCTTTGCAAAGGTAGGCAATAAAACTCATGATCTTTGTGTGGTTCATTTTATAGGTTTAAAACACCCCAGCAATACTCGTCATCAGAGGAGTCAGAGGGAATTTCCTCGACTATTTTATAGTGCTCCTTATTCTTTGCTGCACTTGTGGTCTGAAAGTTTGAGAAAATGATAATTTTACTAACACAAACTACAACTGATCTGCATAATATTTTAAAACTAACATGTAGATATATAAGTTATATGAATTTGATTGCAAGCAAAACAGTTATAATGAAAGATAAATCAACTACATGACTTATGTTAAAAATATAGTCGGCAATGCATGAAGTCCACTGTGTTGGACACATGGTGAATCGCAATTTCCTACTTGCATGAAATAAAATTTTCCAAACTAAGTTAATAATATTGTTACCTAGATACTCCTGCATATCAGCATATTTTTTTTTCCCTCTAGGTTTCTCCTAGAATAGGAGGATTGAGAGGATATTCCAGGAGTTGTTATCGAGTGTGTCTGTCTGCCAGCCATCTTGGACTCCGATGACATTAACTTGTAGTTACAACAACTTGCCACTGAATTAGCCTCAATGGAGGGGAGCAGTAGAGAGCATTCTAAGGACTGATAAGCTATTCCACCATAGAAACCTCTGCATTCAGGAAACAATGACTTTTAAACAGCTGTCCACTCTAGTGGCCGCTATGCACCGGAGGGTTAAATCCTTAAAAATCACAAAAGATACAATAAATGAACACACAAACAGGAGACAATATATGAACAACGGGTAGAAAATAAATAAATGCAGAAGAACAAAACTAAAATCTACATTTAATTTGAAAAACTGGAGTAAAACAATAATATAAAAGTACACAAATTTAGGTAAGAAAGAGAAAATTTATTTGAGCAGGTGGTATAAATAAATACAATAAAAATGAAAAACAAACTGAAATCTACATTTAATTCAAACTACTGGTGTAAAAAAATAATTAACTTAATTAAAAAGTAGAAAAAAATAAATGAAATGGAAGTAAACTGAAATCTGTCTCAGGAGTCCAATATAATTAAATAAGCTAGGTTTAAAAAAACAATAACTGATTTAATAAACAAATACTAGTACATTCATACATTTAAATCAAATGGCTGCCATAGAAGTATTAGGAACTAAAATTGACATTTAATTCAGACAACTAGTTTAAATTAAGTTAATAAGTTAATTACAAAGCACATAAAAAACAAATAAAATAGAAGTAAAGCGGAATCCGATATGATTAGATAAATTAGTTTAAAGACAGCAGTATAATAAACTAAAATCTACATTTAATTCAAACAACTAATATAAAATATAAAAATGAATAACTTAATTAAATAAATAATGTAATTAACTTAAATTAACAGTTAGTTTTCATGTAAAAAATTGCTTTGTTTATTTTTTAGGTAAAAAGTGAGTAGAACTAAATTGAAATATAACTAGATTAGTTTAAAAAAATAAATGATTAAATGAAGAAATACAAGTAAAATTAAACATACATTTAAATCAAACAGCTGCTGTAGAAGTGCAAATATACTGGCAGTAAAACAAAGCATAGTGAAGAAATGTTGTTTATATACTTTATTTTGTTTCGAAAAGTCGGCTGGAAATGCGTGTTATTAGTTTCCTTTATAACATATTTGGTCTTTTGAGCACTAGCTGACCTTAACAGAGTTAAGGATTTTTAAATGTTATGCAGGCATGATAAACTGGAGTATTTCTCTTAAAAACCTTCCTCTTTCTTTTTCATTTTTCCGCAGGAGTTCTTCGATCACGCAAAGAAGCTGTGGGACGACGAAGGAGTGAAGGCATGCTTCGAGAGGTCCAACGAATACCAGCTCATCGACTGCGCACAATAGTAAGAGTCCAGCGAACGCACCGCCGTTATAAGAGCCAGGAAGCAGTTTCAGCCTGCTGGGTTTGGGTTGTCTGGCTTTGGTTGTGTGTTTTTGGAGCTGGAAGCCACGGCGGCGTGCGCGTGAGTTCTGGTGTCGGGTCATAACGCGAACACGGCTGAGATATGTTTGCTCTGGGTGTGGCGAGCCGAGCCGCGATTGTAGTCAGCCTTTGGAAAATCATACATATATCTCCTCACGTCAGCGTGTTTGACATGTCTCCATGGCGATATGCAAAGCTGGGCCTGACCTGCGCTGAAATGGGGCCAGTGTTGGACCTCTTTGGAGCCATTGTATTGATTCAACAGCAGCCTCAGAAGCAATGCGGGTCGGGGCTTCGCTTGGAGCAACGGGCTTTCCTTCACACAGGACGTTTGTGCTTTAGATTCTGCTGTTGGGAAATGCTGAGAGCTGCAAGGTGCAGCTACTGGTGAGTCTTTCCATGGTGCCCCAGATTGTTTGGAAGGCTCATCCAGTACCTTGGACACAGCAGAGGGCCTCCTCTGTTGCCTGTAAAAGGAAGTTTGGACATGCAAAGTGACTCGCCGATTACAGTACTCTCCTTCTGCTTCCCCTCTTGGTTCACATGTAAATAACAGTAGGTTTACAGCGGCGACCACATGCAATGACACCTCTGTGGTAAAGATGTGCAAAATGAACTGATCTTTTATTGCAGTGCTTTAATTCCCCTCTGAAACTGGTAGAAAAGTTCAGTCTGTATCGTACAATTTATTCAGTGTGGGAAAATCCAACTTTCAGAGTCCTCAGGTGACTCAATCCCTTACAATAAAACTTTATTTGAACTGAAAATGTAAATATACCACCTAAGTGGACCAGCACTAATAGGAACTAGTCATATAAATGACATTTCCATGAGCAACAAGAGAAGGGATGCAGTTTGATGTTTATAAATTAGAAAACATCTACTACCTAAACCAGGGGTGTCAAGCTCATTTTCGTTTTGGACCAAATCAAGATCATGAATGCTCTTAAAGGGCCGGTTGTGCCAGAATGTGTTGATAAAACCTGTTCACAAACTGTTAAAATATCAGTCAGTTCTTAAAATTAAATAATATTATTGAACATCTTTTCAGTTCCTCCAGGATTTTGTGTTTGTGGTGCTAATTTGGAAATATTTGCGATATTTGCGTGTATTTATGATGGTAAATGCGACTTTTTATTACTTGCTGTACAGATCATGGATAATAATCTGACATCAATTAAGGCTGAGGCAGCTGTTTAGGATAAGTAAGAACAATTTTTGAGAAAAATAAACTTCAAATTATGTATTAGTGCAGAAATTTGCTGATTTTGCATGAATTTTCACAACAACTCTCAAGAAACTGGAGGGACTGATTGATATAATTTGACAGAAAACAGATAAAAACTGCATTGATTTGACTGATAACATAATATTTAAGCAGACTTGGTGTTTAGTCAAGAATCTAGAGGGCCACATTAAAAGCTGTGGCGGGCCGGATTTGGCCCACAGGCCTTGAGTTTGACACATGTGATCTAAGTCTTATAGTCAGTGCAATAACTGTGTGAGGTAAAAAAAAAAAAACCTCACTGTTGGCAGGACCTCCACACGTCCTTAAAAAGTCTTAAATTCATGTATTTAAAATTAAAGTCTTAAATTCTTTAAAAAAGATAAGCTGGTCTTTAATATGTTATTCCTTGGTCATGTATTTAGTCTTGACAGGACTATTGAATCTCATATATTTTCTGTTGGGCAAAAGTTTGAATCGCACGCTGACCTCTTCATTGCATTCCTGTGACTCAAGATGGGTTAGGCTACCGCTAACTAGCTGCTAATATAACCTTGCTAGCTAGCGAGCTTGCTTTATTGTATTTATCAGGTAAATTTATTGTCAGTTGGCTGGACGAAGTCTGTACAATTCTGTGTAGACACAGGTCTTAAATTAAATTCATCATGGTCTTAAAAAGTCTTAGATTTGAGTTGGCGAACCCTGGTTGGATCACACAAAGTCTTCATTGACATTTTTGGTCCTGCAATCAAAATCGTAAACAAGTGGAGTTTTAAAAACAGTTCTGTGGCTAAGAATGAGCTTTTTAGCAACAAACACGAGACCTGGGTCCATGAAACAATTGATAGGGGTATCCTGATACAACCGCTGTAGTTCCCATACAATACCAATATTGTATCGGCTGATACCGATATTGATACGATGCCACATAAGCATAAATCATACGTACTTTTATTACTTATTTTAGTGGGAAAGGTTAGTGATATTACTCAAACAGAGAACAATAGTCCACAGCAAAAGGTATGAGAACAACTGACCCATGTTATTAACCAACGGATGTGGGTGCGGGATACAAGCGCTGCTGGATAGAAATGCTGGAGCATTAGATGCATGCTAATTTGACTTATTTTTTGGCTGATACTGGACTTATTTCCGACAATATCGCATTGGGACAACCTTAACAATTGGTGAATATGTGGAAAATCACCTGTATGGTGGCGGATTTATGATAGTGTGGGCCTATTTCTGTTTCAAATATGCAGATCACAGCTGGCACGAGTATCTGAATCCTATTAATACGCATGACTACTTGTAAAAACTTCCTATTTTAATTGATATACACCTTAATATTCATTAATATGTACAGTGTATACTGTCTTAGCACTACTGCAGACGCTAATATCTACAGTTTCTCTATCGCTGCTCCTGAGGAGGTAAAGATTGCAGCCAATCAGCGGAAACTCCTGGATTTGCTGCTGTGCCGATAGCGTGTCAAGCAGCATTGCGCTCAGATATTCAAGCTGCATTTTCTTCTGAATATTTAATAAAATCCACAAATAATCTAATGCTATATACCACAGAAAAATACACAAATACTTCTGAACCGCGAATACCAGCATATTTTTTTCCCCTCATGGAATAAATGTCTTGAAATTAAAGGTTGGATTTATCTAGAGATAATTCTGCTGCAATAAAAAGATGGATTTATTTTTAGCTGCTTTTCACATCTTTATCAGGTGCCGTCTGAAGGAGCGCTGCCCGTTGGAAGTTGTCCCCTCTTATCTTTAAAGTTGGCTCCTCTTTATCTCCAAGGGTTCGGCCAAAGGCACGTCTGTTAACCTGTGTTTTAGCAATCCTGTTGCATACATCTCGGTCTTCTCTGACATATTTTTAACTTCACATCGATGCTTTTTTTTCCTGCCCGTGGAACAGGAGAGTGGAAGTCAGGTGATGCTTGGAAAGTCACATGAATCTGTAAGGTGGAGCTGAAACAATCCCCAGCCTGTGTTTGTCTTCGCCGCTCCGAGTCAGTGCCGCAACCGGATAAATATAAAGCCAACCGAACAAAATATTTTTTTTTAAAAAGAGAAGGTTGGGCGTATTTAAGTCAGAATCCTGGCATCAAAGTGACATCATGTAAAAATCCTGGCGTCGTAAACGTTTCAGGTCTCTTATTACTTCCTTTTTACAGCCCTGTAAACACTGCGCTCTTCTGAGTGTTGAAATCCTGAAGAGTGTGCTGTATTGTAAGTAAAATCAGTATTATCAGTGCAGGCTAAAGCGCTGATAACGCAGCTGTCCTGTGACATGAGCAAACATTAACAGAGGGGAACGAAGACAAAAGTGTGGATTATATAAACCGAGCAGCTTGTTGTGTGTTTTTAATAAGCCCAGCTAAACGTAGTTACAGTATTTTTTTCCGTGTTTCTGCTACATTTCTATCCATATTTTCTTCTGTTGGCAATAGATTTCCACTTGGCATGATCCGGTTATCAGTACCGGACTTTTAAAAAGTTCTGCCTGTGCAGTTTTCCTGCCCCTCCTCAAGAGAAGTGTTTCAAATCTAAAATTTTCAATCATTTTGCTATGGCTTAAAGTTATTTCAGTGAGACTCAAGAGAAAGTGTTGGAATGAGCAGAGCTTTTACCAGGTGTGTGAAGCATTGATTAACACTTTGCTAGGCACTGCTGGTCAACTGGCTTAAAGAGGACTGCTAAAGTTTCAGGGTTTCCCCCAGAAAACTTGCTAAGCCCAGTGTTCGGGGCGCTAAGGCAGACGGCCGCCGTGTTTTTGAGTTAAAAAATGTTTAAGGTTGACAGGAAATTTGAAAATATCACCTGATAGCTTTGTGTTATTGGAAGACTGGGATATTAACACCTAAACACCAATTAAAAAGTCTTAAAAAAAGGCAATAATTAAAAACAACCCTAAAATAAATAAACAATGCTAAGCCTGGTGGGGGCACAAGTGAAAGCCTGGTGACCCGCCAGGCTTATTATGCACTGTGGGGAGACTCTGAGTTTATTATAGCAGTTGTGAGTTTTTGGTTACTTAACATTAGCTTAAATTATAACAGCACTTCTTGTACTTGTCTTTAAGCTTGAACTTTCAGTTTGATCTTATTTCTTTATAAATGTAGTAGCTTTCATTCAGCCAGCTGGCCAGCAGTACACAGCAAATGGTGAAGCACTGCAAGATCTTACCAAGTATTTTTTGTCTAATTTCTAGTGCATGTATTTTAATATACTTGAAATAAGACACTAAGTTACAAGTAACTTTTCAGCAAGAGGTAGAACCTTGTTTTATGTAAATAATTCCTTAATATTGATGTAAATTACTAATTCTCTTGGCAGATTATTTAACTTATAACAAAACAGAAATTCCTCCATGTTATAAGTGAAATAATCTGCCAAAGGAACTGGTACTTTATTATTAATATTAAGGAATTATCTACTTAAAACAAGCTTCTTTATCTTGCTGATTAGTAACTTTTGAGGTAATTGTGTCTTAATTCAACTGTGCTAAAGAAATACTTGGTGAGGCTGTGTGTTTGTTGTCGAACAGTTTCATAGAAATTTTGCAAATGTTTTTATCTTTTAAAACCATAATCAGGTGATCGGCTCATGAAGACTTCAGATTATCATTAAAACTGATTAATTAGGTTAAATATAGTAAATAATCGCATGTTTTTAATACCTTGTTGCCAAGAAACTAACACAGCTACTGTCTAAAGTTTTCTATAAAAATAGGTATAATTCTATGAATATTATTCATTTATAAACTGCAACATGTAAAATAAATAAAATAAAATTACAAACATAAAATCGATTAATCGTGATGAATCAGTTATCGTCATTTAATCATGAGCTGCTGAACGAACAACACAGTCAGAGCAGTAAATCATCCTCATAACTTTCTCGTTTCTGCTAAGAGATTGTGAAGCGAACCTTTTGTTCCGTATCATTTATGGTATTCTATTGGTCCTCTGTGCGTTTTCTAGCTAATCACTCTTTATCGTGGTTAATAAAACGCCGCACAGACCAAAAGCCTGCTGTTGGAAGAGAAAACGTTGAGGCCTGGCGTCTGGAAATTGTCAGAGTAACGAGGCCTCTTGCTTGCTTCCTCTTTCTGGTTTTAACCTGTGAGTCGGCTCTCTCTCCGCGGAGGGCCCAGACACTCTGTCCTACCTGGCAGCGGTGCGGCCTGTGTGTGTAAAAGCTTCACACACATGCGCGTTGACACCTGTTGTTGTTAAGTCCACTCGCTGGAAACGTTGGCAGACGGGTTCTGCTGCCAAACGGGTTAAAAGGAAGAGAGCAAAGTTCAGCACGTTCAGGCCTGGTTGCCTTACTTTTTTTTTTTTTTTTTTTTTTTTTTTAGTGCAGTAGCTCTGCTGCTGTTGGGTTCATACAATCCACGGTTTTATTTTATTGTGCGTTTATTCGTGTCGTTTGCGCTGTCTTAGATCATAAACGTGATAAGGCTGCTTTCAGTCGCAGAGTGAATTAAAGAGGAAGTTGGCCCACATGAAGGCTTATGGAGGAGGGACAGATCGCTTTGCATACCAACAGTCAAATATGTTTGGTCGTGAAACCGCAAAAAGCAATCGAGCTTAGCTGGATGCGCGTCCTGTTTTAGATTTTATATAAAAGCAGACGTTCCACCTCTGCCGTTGTCCTTCACAGACCTTGCTCCACTCACTGCAGATATTTTTTCCAGCAGGCCTAATGCTGGCCGGCCCATCGGACACAGGCACAGGAAATAAAGTACAGGCCGATGGCGAGAGCTTGTTATGCCAAAGAGCATGTCCGTATCGACGCTTTCGGAATCCTGTCACCCATCGATCCGCTCCTCTGCATTGCACATTTATACGTTTTAAGAGCACAGATATGTGTCTGCCAGCTGATTGATTATGAGCTATTTTCAGCTGCGGCGGGCCAGTTCCATTGCAGTGCCTTGGATGTGTCAACGGCAAAATCAAACACGCAAATCTGACCTCCCCTGAGCCTGGTCCCGGGAAGCTCCTGCATGTACATGTGTTTGCGAAACGGGTGCCGCGTTGGTGCGCGACGGCGGCGCGGCGAGGACAGAAGGAGGCCGTTCCGGGTGCCACCGGTTTACTACTCAAACCTCAGGATCACTAGCTGATGCTGGTTGTGTCAAATGTTTAATCTGAGATGGCTGGTTTTGTTTAAAAACAGAAAAAAAACTACAATTAATCAAACTGCTGGTAAGAAAGTAAAATATTCTAGCTAAAGTAACGGCTAGCATTTTTTATTTTTGCAAAAACTCTTCATTATCCAAAAGGGAAATTAAATGTCATCACTCACGTCAGCAACATATTTTCAGAGTCATCTTAGATGTTGATGCCCTTGGCAGCAAGGATCTCCAGTAGCAGTCAGTCCTACAATGAGCCTGAAAAGACCTCTGACTCAAGACCGTAGCTGGATGGCAGTCTCATGACTGTTATGTCATGCTAACAACATTGAGACGATATTCCACAGCAACATGTCTTGGCTGACTCTATCTGTTGTGGGCAAGCACTGCTATTCCACTTCATTTGCTTTTGCTGCTCCTCTTTAAATCTGTCTGGCCAATGGTCAGAAAGCCAGGTAGAGAGACGTTGGAGTAGGGGACTTAATCCTCGCCCATTATGATCGATGGAAGAAATGGTTTGAACTTCCTCCTTCTGTCTCTGCTCTCCATCCATAAAGTTTTCTTTTCAACTCTTTTGGGATTTAGGGTTTTAGTTCAGGTATTTTAACTTTTGAAATGAAAAAAAAAACAAAGAAAGATATTTATAAAATATATTTTGCATCCCTCGTCTGACTTCATTTTGACTGTTTCTCTTTCCTGGTTTGGGATTTTCCCACCATCTTTATTTCCGTGTCAACTGGCTTCGCTTAAGGATGACCAGCGTCGCCCTCTTCTGGATGGTGGCCAAACTGGGAGAAGGTTTAACCGATTTGATTAATCGATTGGAACTCATTTTAATCTGATAAACCACTAATCAACACTGAGTAGCAAGTTGATAAATTGTTAATTATGTGCAGAAGTGGGCAGGGTATCCAAAAGTTGTACTCAAGAAAGAGTATGTCAACATATTTTTACTTAAGTAAAAGTAAAAAGTATGCAAGAAAGTACTCAGGCAAGAGTAAAAAAATAATTGGTAAAAGGTCTACTCAAGTACTGAGTAACTGATCAAATTATTATTTAATATTTAAAAATTGCTCACTCAGACGAACCAAAATATAAAGTTAAGTGGAAATGTTGGTATTTTAAGGACGTAAATTACAATCATTCTTATAAGTAACAAATAATTACAAAATCAGGCAAAATAAAATGTTTTCTAATCAGTTTCTTTCGATAAAAAACTTATGAAACTTTAACAAAACTGCAGGTGTGTGTCTGTGAATTTTTGGTTAAAACATGTTTGTCTTTCATTCAGAGGGTAGAAAATCCAGAAATTTTACTCAAATAAGAGTAAAAATATTTCATAATAAAATTACTCAAGTGAAAGTAAAAAGAACAGCGTAGTAAAAATCCTCCTAAAAGTAAAATATTTGTCAGAAAAGCAACAGAGAAAATGTAACTAATTACTGCCCAACTCTGATTATGTGTCAGTTCTGGTCTGTGGACGATTTCTCTTTGTCATTATGACCAAATGTGTGATTAGGCCTCAAAGGTCGATCAGTTATTTCACTAATCTGTAAGCCAATAATCAGGATCTTCCCCTGTGACCTCCACAGCGTTAGAGCTCCTTAAAAGTATTTATCATCCTGCCATGTAGCAATGTTGCCAGTTCAAAGGACACATGTGTGTGAGTTTATAATGAACTATGGGCCGGCGTGTTGCTGGCCTGACTCCCGCCTCAGGTCCTCTGACTCCAGGCCCGGCCCAGGTTTAGTGCGTCGCTGTGAACTTGGCCCAGGTTTGAGACGGACCGCCGACAGATGCACAAACGTACCTGGAGCGGGCTGCAGTTCTCGGCCTCAGCCGGGGTTTTGTGCTGGTCACGGGACCCCGTCACCGGCCTGGGGGCCGCTGACACGGTCGCCTTGAACAGTAAAGTGCTAAGAATGGCGGCCGTTGTGGGCCGTTCCCGGCCCTCGGAGCGCTCCGCGGAAACAGAGAGGCTACGCTCCGCAAACGGCTGCTTCTGTTCAGGGAGGAGAACATGAGAGCCATATTTTCACACCCGCTGGATGTCACCAACAAAAAAGATTTTTCAAGTGATCCCGAAGGCTTCACCTGTATTTTAATTTATTTATTCAATTTGATTTAACACTTTTCACCTGTTTCCGGGTTAATTTAGGTCATATACGATAGAAAAAAATCCACTATTTTGTTTAAGATTTAGGAAACTAGAAGAAGATTCGGTTTGTTTTTTTAATATGTATGTAAAACAAAATGCAACAGGCGAGTAGTTGAATATGAAAGAATTAGAATAAGAATCAAGATGATTTTAAAACAAACCTTTAAAGAAAGAGTTGAACATTTTCATCCTTACAGGATTGCTGAGCAAACAACTAAAAGATTCATTATTTTAGTTTCAGATCTCACAAATAGAAAATACATCAATAATAATAATAATAATAATTGAACTAACTGTGTAAAGTGCTTCTACAAATAATAACGGCAACTATAATAATAATTGTAAATAATAATAAAAATAGAAATAAGTATCCATATTTCTCCTACTACTAATAATGAAGCTGAATTTTTAAATTGCTATTACAAATAATACCAATATTAATATTATTATTAAATTAGTTATATTTAATAATATAAGTAAATATGTAAATTGCTGCTACTAATTATTATATTATAATAACTGCAATATTAATGGTAAAAAATGAATAAGAATAATTAATAGTAATAGTAGCAAGAGTAGTGTTATTGACAATTGAACAAAAAAAAATAAAAATAATTATACTTTTATCTGTTTAGCCTTTTACAGAAACAACTAGTTTGACCACTGTGCTTTACAATGTGTGAAATAAAACATTTAAAACACAAGGAATAAAACAATGATAGGACAAAAGCACAGTAAAGTAAAAATATTCAATAAATACTTACTTTATCTAATGGGATAATAAACTCTATTGACACATTCAGAACGTAATTGTAGCCAATAATGAAAACCCGATCCTTTCCTCCTAAAAGGATTCATAAAAGGCCTTAATCCAGATTAACAGAAACATTGGTGTCACTTGTTTTAATCAGATGACCCTCCTGTCAGCTGACTGCAGAATAATCAAAGACAGCTCTGTGTGTGTGTGTGGGGGTGGGTGGGTGTGTGTGTTTTGTTACATGATTTCTGAGTAAAGCGGAGCGGTTTTTGATGTGAGCAGTGGAAACTCAGTGGGACTCGCTGCTGCTGCTGCTGTCGTCCTGGAGGTTGCCGTTTCCCCCCTCCGGTTCCACCGGCCCTCTTGGCGTCTCTGGTCGTCTCTCTCTGGAGGCCAGAAAGCGACAGAGAAGATGTTACAGAGCCCATAGAGCACATGCCAAGTCTTCTCCAAACAGACAAATGTGTGTGTTTGTAAACTCTTTCCAACCTGAGCATCACTCAGCAGGCGTTCCTCCACCTGCGAACCCTAACTTAGTGCGTTGGGTGGAGAACTGAAGCCTGTCGTAGATATCGCACATGAAAATCTCTCCGCCTGCTCAGGAGAGCGGCTGTAAGAGCCTAAAGCTGCCCCGCGTTGCATGCTACATGTCACAAGATTCGTTGTGCTGCCAGTGTGTTTTTATTTTGTTTCTAGAGACCAGAGGCTCAGGCAGCCTCTGCTTACTTTTAATAGCCATGTTTCCATGTCATTGTCAAGCTGAACAGAAAACTCCATAAAGAAGCAGCTACTTTGAGGTCAATATGAAGCTTAGCGCTCATGAGTTTATCAAAAATCATCAAAATTACATAAAAATTAAACTACATCCTCGTCTAATAGAAGTAGAGACTCAAATATTTGTCTTAGACTGACTTTCTGCTCTCTTTGTAATTTAGCATCTTTTCATTTTGCCTGATGCGGCCCAGTTTGAGTTCAGCTTCTCCAGTTTAGTCGTTTTGCAGGATTTGCTGAGACGATCAGCCTGGAAAAGATGACCAGAAAACTGTTTTATTCTTCTTTCTTCTGCAGCCTCAACATGCTGAAGCAACTCATGAAGAAATATTAGTAATTGTTTACTGGGAAGTCTTTTGACATACAGGGTGTCTGTGCATCCTTAAAAAGTCTTACATTTTTAATGTATCTAAAACTAAGGCCTTAAAATGTTGTGAATTTATTGGGAAAAACAAGTTTTTCCCAAAAAGACCTTTTATTAAATCCATTAATAAAAGGTCTTAAGTTTTGTTGTGGCTGGATTATTTAATCTCATATAGTAGTTTTGTTTTTTTCTTACAGACTTTACTGTTAAAGTAACGTCACATGCAGACATTCTCACTGCGTCCTGTAAATGCTACTCATAATATACGCTAGCTAGCTAGCTAGCTAGCTTTTTCTACGTCCATTATTATTTAGGGCAAATTTATCACCAGTTGGCTAGACAATCTTCGTCTTAGCTACGTCTTCTGTCAACCCATACAATTTATTTATTTGTGATTTATTCTCTTTTGTACATTTGTGTCATTTAAGGTCTTAAGTCCCATTTCTAATGGTCTTAAAAAGGTCTTAAAAACTATTGAGTTGGTGAAACCTTCAGAAACCCTGATTTATAAAACATTATTTTTCTCGTAAAATTAAAAAAGTAGAACCTCTGGTTGGATATTCAGATGCAGAAACGTTTCTGGTAGCCATGTTTTGTCTTTTGGAGAATTTGAATGTTGATTGTATAGATCTTAAATTTTATAACTTAATAAACCGCCAGCTGGATCTGAAACTATAAACTGGTCAGTTTGACTTGGTAAAGCAGGCTCTTCTCCAACTTGCAGCTTGTATCTGTTTATTTCCTTTGGTAGTACAATTTCTTTAAATGAAAATGGAGACAAATATTGAGAAAAATGTAACACCTAATCTAATTCAATTGTATATGATTGTCTGAAAGCGTTATATGAAACCGTTTCTCCAATCTGATCCCTGCTTGGACCAGACAACTCTTATGAAATATGACAAATTATGATCCATGACCAAACCAAAATAACTCTGAGCCACTTTGTGCTGGCAGGTAATATTTACTGTATTCACGAAGCCATGCGTGAATATAGTGAGCAGTTCTGCATACAGTAGAACTGCTTCAAATCATCAGGTGTTAATGCAGGCATGAAACATCCACGCATGGAGTTAGCATGGAGTTAGCAAGGAGTTAGCATGGCGTTAGCAAGGAGTTAGCAAGGAGTTAACATGGAGTTAGCAAAGAGTTAGCATGGCGTTAGCAAGGAGTTAGCATGGCGTGACATAGCATGTGGCGTTGAGGTTTGTGATTTAAACTTTACACGATGACTAGTTTTCAGTTTCCAGACTGTAGCCTCCTTCAGAACGGGATCTGTTCGATTAGATTCTGCACTTGTTCTGCTCTCTTTGTTTTAATTTAATTAATATGATATTTCCTCTTAAAAAATGATTACAGCTCTGGTTGGAAATAAATGTTTAAGACGTACCAAAAGGTTCTGGTTTCACAACTGCTAAGATTTTCAAAAGGTTTCTGCAGCTTGCACTGCTGGCCCTCCCCCACCTGTTGCTGTGCACTGCTTTTCCGCTCACTAATAGAATTTAATCCCACTTTCTCCTCACTTTTAAAGGCAAATTTGCATTTTGGAAATATATTTGAAAGATAAGGTGTTGCTGTTTTAGTTTTTTGTTTGTTTTGGGGGTTTTTTTCTCGTATTTTTTGTTTTCTGGTAAATCTGTCCATGTCGCCTCATCGATGTAACGTACCAGGACATTACATTGTACCAGTTACTAGTAAGTATTAAACGTTACTAGGGCTAAAGCGATTAATTGTGATGAATCCATTATTAAAATGCTACGCTATTGCCTTTTTTAGATAATAAAATGTATATTTTCTTAATTAAAAAAGGAATTTAATTGTTTATTTGCATCTTTTAGTGCATTTTGAATATTGTATAAAAGAGGCTTAAGTGGTTAAATGAGAAATGTGTAGAACGTGTCATTGTTATATCTGATTAATTGCTAGAAAATAATCGTTAGCTGCAGCCCTAAACATTACTTGAGCAGCAGGAGAAATAATTTTCTTGAAAATGAGAATTTCTTACTGACTACAAATATACCTAAATTTACAATTTCACAAAATATAGTTTATATCCTTGTAACTTGCACCATTTTTTGTCCTAAAAAGACAAAAGAATCAGCACTCGTCTGTGTTAAAGCGATCTCAATCAACCTTTTCTCCTGTCATCTTCTCTGAGAGCCGTTTTGGTGAACGTGTGCAAACGGCATGAATTTGCCTGCTTTTGTTTGCTACGAGTCGGGTTGGTTGGAGGTAAAAAAAAAAAGAGAGAGAGAGAAAGAGAGAGAGAGTTTCTGTTCCACTTAAAGGAGCGGAGCTATAAATACACGTCTTTATTTTTGGGTTAAAATGTGCGTCCATTTTAAGGGCCAGACAAAGAGCAGGGCTGGTGAATGGCGGATATCTCTGAGTGTTTTACTGTGTGCTGACAACACGCACACACACACACGCCGACACACACACAGACGGGTATATATACCTCAGCCTCCTGTTGTCCAGGAGTGTACAGGCAGTCTGCGGAGGACAGCGGTGACGCTGCAGCTCCCCTGCTCAGAGACTGTGGAATGGTCGACCATGCAGCCCTCCTCATGTCTCCTCCCCTCCTTCCTCTACTGCTCTCTCTCTTCACCGAGACTCCCCTCCTCCTCCTCGCTAACCCCCCTCTCTGTCGCTCTCTTCTCTCCCCCCCTTAGAGCTTATGTAAACTATCTGTGGAGCCAGCTGAGGCTATTTTTAGCAGCAGCACTGCAGAGCAGAAACTGGCTGAGGTCACGTGTGCGCAGCCGAATCAAAGGGAGTATCCCGGCAATGCGCTGTAAACAAAAGGGAAGGTCAGCGGCAGAAGGTGAGACACAGAGCGCCTCTGTGCGCCGGTTTCGTCGTGCCGCCACCGCCGCTGCTTTCTTTCTCACGTTTTGGCGCCCGGACGTGAAAGCAGTCACTCTGCGAAAGGCGCTTTGTCTCCCCCTACCCTGCTCCACCAAAAGCAGCGTTTGGACGTGCAAGCAGAGGTTTTGCTGTCTAATCATGACATTGGCTCCTTGTTGCATCTGACCCCTCTGGGCATGCTCAGTGGGGTCCTGAAGGCTTCCCAGCCTTGCAACGAGGCCCCAGGGTGGCATTGTCCAGCCACACCCAGGCAGAAACGTCTCCCCCCGCCTCGGCTACTAGTCAAACAAGCTTCAACTTTCACCTCCTGAGGAATGTGGTCAGAGGGGGACACGGGGCTATTTTTAGAAACCTTATATTCTTGTCAGTGGGGTTTGTTGACAGTTTGTGCTGCAGGATTGTTTCATCTGGCTGGGCCGACCGAGTTAGCTTCGAGGATAAGTTGAGTAAACATTCGTCGGCTAGCAGTTTATCTATTACCGACCTTAACTAGAACTGATTTGCTGAAACAAATGGTTAAATGAAGGCTGAATGTTTTATGAAGCAGCGCTGTGGACTCGATTTTCAAAATGCACAAAAGATGAATTTGTGCATTTTGTCATTTATCGAGATAAATTTCTTCTTATTTTCAAAATACATTCCAATTAATGATGTTTAAAGCCTCCCAAAACTATACAAATTCCTAGTCTTACTATTTTCTCCACATTTTATTCAATTAAAGTATCAATAAATTTGAAAATATTTGTGCAGTTTACACACTTCCTCATCTGAGTTTTGCAGATGGGAAGGTTTTTTATTTTAAACTACTTGTGTTTGTGGAGTTTTAATGTACTGTCATACAGTCACAGTTACCTAAAATAATAGATAGTTCTTATCATCACCGCAAAATATCATGTTAAAATTTCATCTCCAGCAGACCAACACACAGCTGTGTGTTTGTAAGGTGGAAGGAAAATTAAAATTTGCTTCCAGTTTCTTTTTAAAAAAAATTAAACATATGAGCCGTGTGGCATCCTACCAGCTTTGAAGGTTCCCATTGTTCTTTGCAAAATATTTCAAGCTATTTTTGACCTAGAGGGGGGCCTCTAAACATACATTTTTACTTTTTTTTAAAGATTTTACTTTGACTGGACCACTCTAACACACGGATACACTTTGATATAAACCAGTGGTGTCCAAACATTTTCAATAATGACCAACATCTGTTGCTTTTATCTTCTCAATAAAATACTAAATAGACAATATTTTAATAAAGCAAAGTTGAAAAGGAATCTGTAAATTATTGTAATTATTAAAAATGACAGGTAAAATATTTTTCAAAACTTTTTTGGGGCTTATTATCCTATATATATATATATATAAGTTCGTAAATGTGTCAAACAGTAAATTCGAACAAAATTTACTGTTAGAAACCAAAATCTATGATGACGACTTTGTTGGTTGAGTAAGTTGTACAAATTTCAGAGTTGAGGTCTTTTTTTATTAGCATACACAATAAAAAATAATTTTGAAGTTATGAATATTAGTCATTTAAATTATTTTAATTTTAACCAAGTATTGTAGTTGAATGTTGAGGCCAACCAGATGTGCAAAATGTTTTTAACGCTAAAAAAGAAAATAGTAAAGCTTCAATCTGTAAATATAATTATAAGTTTCTACGAGCTAGTTTCTTATTTAGTTTATTAAGTTGTCAAACTAAAATAAATGTAATAAATTAACTAGGATAGACTTTCTCGATAATTGAAGCAATTATTTAAGTTGAATCAACTATTTTTCCAGTAAAATTGGTTAGAATTTCACTTGTTTTGTTCAGTAATTTTAAACGTTTCAAATATTTTAATGTCTTTCAGCAGTTAAACTATGCTAATTTATTGAAGAATTATTAAAGTCTCAAACTAAAATGTTTATCAACTGTACCAGCTTTATTACTTATCGGTTAAATTCTAACCAACTTATTTTATTACTGTGAGCTAAAAATATGTAATTAGAATTTATTTTTTTATGTTTTTAATAAAAGTTAGCGATTGGAAAAAGTGTCTCTATGAAACAGCTGTACAATTTTATTTGCCTTATACATGTTAAGCTGAACAGCTAAAACACAACTAAATTAAATTCCCAACATTTTTAAAATTGAACCTAATGAAACTAATTGAGTTCTAGTTCATGTTAAATAGAAACAAAAACGCATGACTGAGGCATAAACATTATTTAAATGTATTGACTTGTTGAACTCGAAGGAATTTGATCAGGAGTTGTAATTGATTTAGGAGTTTTCAAGTGACCCCAGTACCTTAGAAACTTAAAATTATTTTCCGAAATCTGATAAAAACTGAAATAAAGCAGTTTTATATGAGCTGTTTTTTTCCCCTGACAAACGTTTCTTTGCAGCACAACGAGTTTGAAAGAAAAAAGTAGAAAAAATAGTCAAATCAATCAATGAAAAGTTCTTGATGTTGTATCAGAGATATTGCTGGAAATCCACAAATTAATTCAAATTAGTTCAACTTAATTTGCTTAATAACAGTTATAAAAAAAAAAATACAATTAAAGGAAAGTCATATTAAAGCATTGAAATTATTTTTCGAAACGCAGAAATGTAAAACAATAATTGGCCTGAAACTTGGCAAAAACAGCATCTTCGAATTGCAGTAATCTTTAAACAATGTTTTGTTGTTAAAATGATGATAACCCGTAGTGAGAAATGTCCCACTGAAACTACTTCTGTGTACCAGAGAGTAGAAGGCGGCGTCACAAGTTGTGCGTAAAGTTGTGCCAAACGTTCACGACACAACGGTTTAAACAACTGTTGAGTGACAGTAATTGCGACAAATTGTATTGTGAAGGAACAATTAAAGTAAAAATATATTTAAAGACTAATCAATTAAGATAAAACGCAGCTATAAGAAGTGCGTCAAGATAGATACATTGCGTAAAAACAAACATTTAAACGCAAAATTGACTGGTTTAGTAGTGATTTAAATGACAGCGGACGCTTACCGAGGTGTAGGGGTTGCCCTCTGAATCCATACACAAGTAGCGGTTGCTTTTGACTCCGAAGATGGCCACGCGCTCCCGTGTTTCAGCTTTCAGCAGGATTACACCTGCAGGTGAAAAAAAAAAAAAAAAATCGACTTTAACTGTGAAAGACGGATATTTTTTCAGCCTTAAAGGGGCAGATTCATGTAAAGCAGAGCTTACTGTATGACGTCCTGGACGTGGCTCTGCGCACCGCGCCGTCCAGCCTGATCTCCAGGTAGAAGGTGTTGAGGTCCGTGGAGGTCTGCAGGTGGACGTATCTCCTCGGGTTCCCCCAGTTGGATCCAGCCAGCGGGGACGGGTTCGGGGAGGCTTCCCCGATGGGAAGACCCTGCAGGACGGCGAGGAGGAGCGCCAGCACGGTGTCCCTCATCCCCGGTCGCTTGCTGACGTCCATCCTGCTGGTTTCCACTGGGAGCTCTGTTGCGCCAAAGTTTGCGGACTGCACCTTTTTAAACCCCTCCGAGCGCCACTCCTGCTAGGAAAAAAAAAAATAGCAAAACAGTCGCCCCCAAAGATGTGCGGGCTGCTGCAAACGGAAGGACCACTTCCACGTCGGTGTGTTTATCCCAGAGCTGTTGGTCAAACACGACTCGTATTTTTGGTTACACTTCTTTCCTCCTCCACTTTAAACTGTTTATTAATAATCCTCCGGTTCGGGTCGTCATTTAGAGTCACTTTATATGATTGTTCAATTATAAGAAATACTCAATATTGACCTCAAAACGTTTAAAATAAAATTAAAATTTTTGTGATTTTAGATTAAAGTTAATGCTTCAAACGACATTCTTGGCAACTTTTGCATAAGTATTATAATCGCACTAGACTTTATCCGTCCTATTTCTTACTTTGACGCACCTGCACGTCTCCACATTTCCACTGTTTCACCAGCAGATGGAGACATTCCCTTACTCAGGATTAATCCCACAAAAGAGGCTAAACAGTTGCATCTTATTGAAAGAATGCAGAAACACAGCAATAAACTGGCTATAATTATGTTTTCTAAGAAAAAAATGCCTGCTCTCGAGGAATGAAGCGTCTGTTTTTATGTAGAAATTTAAATCTTTTCCACTGTTAACTTGCTTATTTCTATCAACCTAAATAAAATTGTGCAAAATATAAATAAAAATGATTTTGAAAATAAGAATTGGCAGCACAGTTTGATTTCACTGTGGATTTTTCTTTCTTGGTGATATGCTGTACTCTTCTGGGCAGTGAAGTGATTGATTTCTTCGGATTTGTGCCTCTTTTGTGTATCATTTGAACATGTTTCACCATTATGCTTGGAAGTTATTGTGACCTCAGGCTGGAAAACCTCATCTTTACTACTGTGAACTTTCATTGAAAACTTTTCTCCAGAAAGTATTTGGCTTGTCCAGATTTACTCTGTGGATAGCAATGCATCCTTCGGTGTTTCCTGAACAGTTTTAAACATTCAAACTTATTTTCTTTCTTCTGAGGGAGATTATTGGGGATAAACTGTTTAAACGTGCACAATCGAGAGTTAAATTATCCCAAACAAACATAAAAATTTGTGCATTACTGTTTTTATTGCCTTTTTTAGAGTCCCAAAATCCCAATTGTGTTAAAAATTTGCAGATGAAGCATAAATGTTTTGTCAGCTCAGATGTTTCTTGCAGGTTGCGTAGGACTGTGACATTTTTTGTGACCCTCGTTTTTTAACAGTTGATTGTTGTTGGATGCTGTATGTGAACTTTTGAGCAGCTCTGTGTTTTTCTCCTAATTCTACAGAGAATGGGAGAATGAAAATCTCTTGCGTTTCCAGATTCTGTCTCATTTCCTGGAAAATAAATAACTTAAAGAGCTTGTATTGTCTTTTTATGCTGGTTATATTTTTTGAGAAATGTCTGCAGCGGCTGCTTACTGAGCATCTCTTAGATTTTCCCAACAAAGCACCGGCTCTAAGACAAACCAGAAGATGTCAGCATTAACTAGTCTGGTTCAGGGCGAGGTAGCATAATTATTTAATGCTATGTACCAGATATAAACTCCAGAGTAAGTTCATCTTCTTGTCTAATTTTAGACTAAAACTATAAATAACGCAGAGCTTTGCCATGAGCGTCATGGATGTAGTTTGTTGACGAACTCAAATGTCCTAAACAAAGTCAAATTCAGTGGTTTTAATTGTTTTTTTTCTACAAGCTTTATCGACTACCTTTAACTTTTGAATGTGGACACAACACATCATCAGCCACACGTAAAAAAAAAACAAAACAAACTTTTATTATTTCTTGTCTCAGGAATACAGTAGATTGCTGTGCACAGCACATACGTACAAAAATAAAAGGAACAAAAATAATTAGCAATGTCTGCCCACAGAAACAAATCACTACAGTTTGTTTCTTCTTGTTTTACAGTGATCAGCAAACCAAAACTAAGGCAGGAGGTGAGGTATATGAGAACAGAGGAATCGAGAACAGATGAAGCACACGCCTCAAAACTCAGGCTGCTGCTGTACATTCAAACTTAAAACAACATTTTCCCTACCTTCACTGAAATTAAACTGAAAATAAGATGTGGAAAGAAAAATAAATAGCAAGAAAATCTTTTTTTTTTTTTCCTTTTTTTCGTTTTAATAAGATTTGGATCAAAGCTGAACGCTGAGTTTTAAGTATTAAACACGTTTATTTGCTGTTGTTTACTGATCAAGATGTCCGCTTTAAAGTGCTACTAGAGACATCAGACTTCTTGATGTGCAAGTTTAACTTTTACTTTCTCAGCCTAAATCAAATTCCGAGGAATCCCCAAAGGAACTAGCATGCAGCCTCATCTACTAATTCGTATCTTTGTTTCTTTTAGGAAAGCTTCTTCATCCTTCTGCGCTGAAGCGGTTTTACGTGCGAGGAGACATGAATCCAAACGGCGTGTCAGCATGAGGTCAGGACAGACGGGGGGTTTGCAGCAGCAGAGGTGAGCTCAGCATCTGCATCATCGCAGACTGCATCAACTCTGCAAAGGTCCTCGCTACAGAAACACCACCGCTTTCAGGAAAGAGCAGGAAACATGATAAAATGATGCGTTTTTAGCAGTTAGCAGATGAAGTCCGTAGAAAAAAACCAAAACTTTGTCCAGTTCTTTGTGAAATTATTCAAATTTGGTGTATGTCTCAGTGTTTAACTGGGATTTTACGTGATAGACCAACACAAAGCAGCACAGAATTGCGAAGTAGAAGGAAGCAGGTGCATGGTTCTTTTACAAATCATCTCATCCTTCACTCTGCAAATAAAATCCATTGCAACCGATAACCTTCTGAAATCATCTTATCAGTAAAAACAGGTGAAATAGCATCAAGAAGACCAAGGGACAACGCAGACAGGTCAGGGATGAAGTAGTGGAAAGGGGATCTGTTATAAAATAATTCATATTTAGAATTTTTTTCGTACTTCATCTGAAAACAACTCAAACGCTTAAAAAGACACTCCGCTGTTTTTGGGAAATTTTTTTATGCCGTTTCAAAAACCTCCCAATTGTTGAGTCACATTCATACAGATGGAAATGAGCTTTTTTGCACCTTGTCTCTGTTTTTAATAAGCCAAACTAAACATCCAATGGGCACTGCGCGTTACCTAGCAACCCAAGTTGAGCTCCAGCTTGTTTGGTCAGCTGGTTTTACCGCTGCATGCGCTGTACAATGGCTGCTGAAAAACAGAAGTGTTTTGTTGTTGACTTACCATCCAGAAACCATTTGCTGCATTCTTGTCAATTGCGCAGGAGGCTCTGCTAATGCTTTTCAAAAATGTGTGGTTGTATAATTGTGCATCTGTTAGCAGCCATTTTCACGTGCGAGTTTAAATGTTGAGTTTAAAGTGACAAGAGAAGCTCAAAATAGGCAGATTAAAATCTTGTTAAGAATTATTTAAATGTAATTAACCTGTTTTGCGTCGCCCATAAACCGATCCTAATCTGTTTAAGGAAGCATAATAAGTCACCTAAAACAATATTTCAAGGTGTGAACATAACATAGAGTTCTGTTCAATGCATCATCTGAAAAGGTAAAGAGTATAGCACAACTACAAACCTACAAAACACATCTCTCCATCAGAACTCACAGCCAAATTCAACAACAAACATGAATCGTTTTCCTTCCACTTCACAGTTACTCTCATTTGCATTGATATCTCGCATATAGTTTGTAGTTTTAGCAGACACGTGAAGGGATATGAGTAGTTTTAAAAAGATTATCTAAATTCCTGTTGTGGACAACAGACCACCCTGACCACAGGCTGCTCAGTGACTCTGACCTTGAACTAAAAAAGGGTGAAATGAGAGGAGGAAGCTGACAGGTTAAAACTGGAATCTGAAAGGTTCCTCCCTGCAGCGGGTGAAGGTTGGGGGTAGCAAACAGGCAGAGGTGGACAGCACAGCCTGTCAAGAGTTCAGGTATGTGGGGAAGCGCCACTGCCATCCTGGCAGACCCGCATTCCTGCAGGGGGGGCCAGTTTGACAAACAAAGACAGCATGCGCACGTCTTTCCTGGGTTTAAATATTCCTGCTTCCTGTCGCACAGGAATGAAGCAGTTAACAGCTGCAGGAACTACAAGTAGATCCACTCCGGTGGAGTCTGGGGAATTCAAAGAACGAGGCGAGAAAAACATCTTTGGAATACTGAACGAGAATATCTGATTCGTGAGTCTGCAAAACGGCCTCCACCTTCTGCTTTGTGAACAAACTGCTGCTATTTATACCTAAAGCCCCTCCTCCTCTGTGGAGAAATAGTTAAGCCTTAATGTAGGTGCTGAGCGCCAAAATTGCATTTAGGTCTGAAAAAGACAGAAAGGCTGCAAAAAAATCCCCAAAAACACAAAACCAAAGACAAACCGAGTGTTTTAAGTAGCATCATTGCTGGTTTCTTGTGCAGCCTTTTGTATTTTTTGTGCTACAAAAACGTCTTCTTTCATAAACTTGCAGCTATTTACATTGTTTTCCATTTCCTTTAGCAGCTAAAAGCGTCGCATTTCCAAAAAAAAAAAACAGCAGCACACTCTACTGCTATTTGCTATTTGCTTCGTCCGCTCAGTCGATAATTGTGCAGAAGCAAGCCAGGTCCGACCCGAACCGTTCTCCCATGCTGTGGCACATACGGATTTCCACCCTGTTTTCCTAGCTACACAGTTAAACACCTGGCCTCGCGCCAGCCTCCATGGCCGACCGTTCTCCGGTCTCAACCACAGATTGTTTATTACTTAATCGATCTAATTACAGAAAAGAAAATAAACCAGAGATAGCCGACCTCCTCCCTCGTTCCCCCCTCTTCTGAGGCCCTCTCTTCGGAGCGTCAGCCCTATTTCTGACTCGCCCGGGTGTCTCTTACACAGAGGTTTAAAGGGGGCCAGCAAGTGGGAACACCAAGGCACCTTTAAATCGTGCAGGAACGAAGTAGTGCATTTAAATTTCTCTCTCCCCTCCACTGCAGGACAACAGTAACCAAGCAGTGAACCGTCAAGCATTTAAAGGTTTGAATAAAACGATAAACTCAGCGGATATTTGAGCAGAAGTCCATGCAGTCCTTCATCTAGTGAAGTGGTTCGTTGAGGTAATAAAAAGTATTCATTTCACTCTTAAAAGCACAGCATTTAAGCTCATCCTCCATCTCAGAAAAGTAAGTGGCGTGTAGTTCAGTTTCAGCAAGCACCAAGGTAAAGTGGGACAGGGAAGGGCTTCGACTCGCCCTGTCCAGAAAAACAATAAGCAGCACAGTTTGGCATACATTTACAAACACGGCTATCCAAATATACACATAAATATGTATAACAGAATAAATATTTGTGTTTTCCTTCGCAGTTCATGGGTGCATCTGTCGTGACTTTCCATTTCTACATATTTGTTACCTGGAGGAACATCCACATGTGCAAATTTCTCTGAAAATGTCAGCTCCTTTCATAGTCGCGGGAGGAAATGTGTGACAGTCATGGCGGTGGTCGCCTTGTTGCCTCGCTTTACTCGGCCGTGCTTGCTCAGGCCGATGTAGAAGCCCTTGTAAACAAAAGACTCGTAGGCGTTGTAGTTGTTCGGCAGCAGCGTCTCCTTGAACTTGCACTCGTCCTTGAAGAGGCTCTGGATAAGAAAAATTTACGTCAGTAAACATCACAAACCAGATGTTTACACACGCTGTCTAAAAAGACGCAACATTTTTTCCAAATTGGTTGCATTAAATGCAGATTTGGTAGTAACTAGTTACATTTACTTGAGTAACGTTTTGGAAAAGATGTACTTTTAGGAATAGTTTAATACTTTGAGACTGAAAAAAGTCTTACCAAGTATTTTCTCTCATCTTATACACTTAAAAAAGACAAAACTAACTTGTAAGTAACTGTTTAGCAACATATAGAAGCCTGTTTTAGTGAATGAATCCTCAATTTTGATGGGAAAATGTCTTGTTATAAGTGAAATAATCTGCTAGTAGAACCACTATCTTTTAACTAACATTAAATAATTTTTTACTTAAAACAAACTCCTATAATTTGCTGAAAAGTTACTTCTGTCTTATTTCAAGTGTACTAAGAAACTAGACCAAAAATACTTCGTAAACATTTTGTTTTTGCAGTTTACTTGAGTAATTTTGTCATGATGTATTGCTACTCTTCCTTCACTGAATGAAGAACAAAATTACTTTGACCAAAAACTCATCAGATGCAGGTTTTTTCAAAGAAATTGATTTGGAAAATATTTTCATTTTGGTCTTTAAGCTGCCAAAATTTCCAGATAACCTTATATTTTGGTACATCTGATGATGTACTTTTAAATTAGTAAATGTTTTGATGAGTTACTCAGTAACTGAGTAATTTCTTGGCAGCTACTTTTTACTTTTACATGAGTAAAAATATGTTGAAGTAGCTCAAGTACAATTTTTTGGTAATGTTTCTGTTGAATGGTAGAAAAATCAAAAGAAATCAGCAAAATCCTGATCCTCAAACAACTAGATGTGAGTTTAAACACTCTGAGAATGTCTAGGTGCGTTCTATGTGTCAGAAATTAACTTATTTTGCTTTAGGATTTAAAACAAAAGCTAAAAACTTTGTGAGGATGATGGCTGACACGGATTACAGAGTTATAGTATTTGCACCAGCATGGACAGAAAAGCCAATCAGAGAGGAAGAAGCCAACATTAGTTTGTAAAAGCACTGAGGTTGCATTTGATTTGTCTCAGAAGTCACAGAACTGGAAACGATGTCGGTGTTTGTTTTGTTGCTAAATATTGTTAGCGATAAAATCCAGTAATTCTTTCCATCTGAAGTGTTCAAACACAAAGTAACATGTCCACATTGATATTTTACAGCATTATGTGGGGTCACTTGGTTTAATGAGGTGCAATCTATAAAAAGTGATAATAAATAGCAGCTTTTACAATGTTCTATATATAGTTCAGCCATTTTGGGTGTTGAACTGCAGATTGCCCTGCGACTTTCCCATTCAGCGCGCTGACTCCGGTTCTTTATAAGACTGGAAACAGAGAAACTTTTTACTTCTGAGTCACAAGTAGTGAGGAAAATACTGAGGTGTAACTGAGCATTTACTGTTATTAATCATTAGCAGTGGAGATAAATGTGCATTTTTATTATGTTTTTGAGAGAAAAGTATCAAATTTGCAAACAATGCCTTGCAGAAATTATTATTATTGTCAAACTCATGGTTCAGGGGCCAAATTTGGGCCACCATAAGCTTTTATGTAGCCCTCTAGATCCTAGGGAGATACATAAACAGTTCCTAAATATTGTTTTGTCAATCAAATCAAAGCAGTTTTTAATCTGCATTATTCCAAATTACATCAATATAAAAAAGTTTGGCATTATTTAACTGAAATAACTTGTCATCGAATGCAAAAACACCAATTTATTCTTATTTTAGCAGTTTAATTTGGAGTATTATCAATATATTTTGCCGCATCTCGTCCTAAAATAAAAATGAGTTTGGCATCCTGATCTTAAACTTATTCACATTTTCCATGTTGCAGTCACAAAATCAATTCATTTCATTAGGATTTCATGCCACAAACACAAAGTAGAGCATAATTTCTTTTTTACAAATGATAGTCTTAAAAATATGGGGTGCATTTGTATTCACCCCCTTTTACTGCGATACCCCTAAAAGAAATCAAGGGTAATTTCTTCTCTTTAAAGGGGCGAAATAAGTAAACAGACTCCATCTGTGTGGAAATTAATCTCAGAATAAAAAATAAATTGGTGAACAAACAGCATCATGAAGAATAAGAAACCCAGCAGACATCATCAAAAATCAAAAAGTATTACAGCTAAATTTCAGCCAATGCATTGTGGAAAACCAACTTACAAGTAACTTTTCAGCAAAATATAGGAGCTTGTTTTTAGTAAATAATTCATTAATATTGATGGCAGATTATTTCACTTACAAGACATTTTCCCATGTTATAAGTGAAATAATCTCAGTGGAACTAGAACTTTTTCATCAATATTAATGAATTATTTATTTATAACAAACTCCTTTATCTTGTTTAGTTAGTTTTCAAGTATTATTTTGCACTAGAAACTAGACCAAATAAGTCGTAAGATTTTGAGTTTTTGCAGTGAGGTGAACTAAGAGGGCTCCACACCGTGAACAAACTGTTCCCACAGTGAAGCACGGCGATGGCAGCATCATGATGTGATGCGTCAGCTAAGGGGAAGATGGAGGGAGCTAAAGACTGGAGGTCTAGAGAGGAGTGAAACAGCCCTAAACATTAAACCAGCTACAGTCCAATGGTTTACAATCACAGTATAGTCAGGATGGCCCAGTCAAAGCCCGACTTTAATCCAAGTAAGAATCTTTGATCAGACTTGAAAATTAATGTTTTATCGGAAACATTACACATATAGAAAGCTGGTAGAGACATGCACCAAAAAGACCTGCATCTGGAATTACAACTAATGCAAGTGTATGCCACACTTTTCAGATTTTTATTTGTAAAAAGGTTGAAACCCAAAAGAATTGTTTCTTTAACTTCACATTTATGTTGATATATCTGATAAAATTACTCTAATATCTGCTTTGCTACATTTCTAAGGCCCTATATGACACGCAGTGACTTTTTAACTGTTGACCTTTTTAAGAGAAACTGCAGAAATATTTTCCAAAACCTTCAATTATCTCAGTTTTATATTGAGCTTTAAGCAACCAATGCAGAAATGTCAGAATCTTCTTCAAATTTAAGTTTTAAAATATTTTTGTTACTGTTTTACTAGTCTTTCAAATTATGCATATAGATTTTTTTAATTTTTTTCAAAATAAAATCATAAATTATCATAAAAGAAAGTTATATGCGTTTCTTACAAATGCAATGACAGTAATAAAACAATAATGTATCCATCTTGTTTCTTATTGTGACCTTAAATATGACCTTGACTAACTTTATTAGTCACAAATATATTAATTAACTTTGATTTATGACTCAAACAATAGTAAATATGTAGATTTCATGAGTAATGTTTGATATCGTCGTCAAATTTTGACAAACGGTCGAAACTGATGTGTTTTATAGAATGTTATGGATACAAAAAAGCACCCCGATTTTTTTTTATTATTTTTAAAAAATAATGAAAATAACATCTATGAAACAAAATATTGCAAACTATTCAAGTACAACTGGAAATAAAGGACAAAATGATGAGTTCTGCAAGAGTTTAACTAAATTTTATGAACTTTTTAGAGATGAGAGATTTTTTTAAAACCCAAAGTCAAAACTAAACAAGAGTAACGTTATATTTCTGTTTAAAGAAACCAGAGAGCAGATCAATTTTTACTTTTAAGAAAGCAATAAAATATAATATTCTATAGAGGTATAGATGTATATTGATTCAGTAGAGTGCTGCATCATCACAAAAATAAAACGTACTTTTCTTTATTATTATTTCTATAAATACATATTGTCTGTTTTGTGTTTAAAGATGCATTTATATGGATTATTGATTGATGCTAGTTGCTTATGTGCTCACTTTTGAGAGAAAGGATATACTATATATATATAGTTTTTTTTTTCAAAATACCCCTTTTGTTTACATCAACATTCAACATGTTCATATTTAACTGTAAATGAATGAAATAAACTTTTTCACATTCATTTAAGGCTTAAATCCACATCCTTTAAAATATTTCAGTATTTTTGTTACTTATTAAGAAATTCTAGTTCCTGAATGAACATTTGCAGCCATTTTGTAAACGTTTAATAAGTTAAATTACATTTCAGCAAATCTTCTGTCTTAAGTAGTGATGCACATTTTAATTTAACCTCCCTCTTATGTCAAATTGATCCTTTAAAAAGTAAGAAAATAATCTAAAAAACATAGTTGAAAGCATTTTTTTTCTGTTTGAAACTTATTCTGTTTACTTTAATAAGCATAATCAGCATATAAAATAAAAATGATTACAACTCCCCACACGTCTCTACTTAAAAAGAAATTTTTAAATAAATCAATTTCTTGTACAATCATTGTTTTTTTTCTGTGTAGGTTCTTCTGATGGACAGTAAAAAAAAAAAATTAAATGCATTTTTAAATGAAAAACGAATTATTGGTTACATCATTGCGCTAAGTATTGAATGAAATAGTTATAAATGTGATTAATAATCGGATACAAAGACGTTTTTGGGGAACATTTGGGGATTCTGACACTATTGAATGGTAAAACTGCTCTCCAGAAATCAAAATAAGAAGGATTAAGCATTACAAATACCCCAGACTGTGACATTTGCAGCAGAGATTGTACATCTCATTGATTCCCTCTCCTCTCCCATCATCAGGATGTATTAATAACAGAATAAAGCAGCAGCAGCAGCAGCAGCAGCAGCTCTGTGTGAACTCCGCTTACACTCAGCAGGATGTGGGACTGAGTTGCGCACTGTTACGTACCGTTCCGTACAACCTTCCTCTGCTGTTCATTGCGACAAACAGCTGACTCCTCACGCCGAACAGGCTGATCACCCCTCGGTCCACGGTGGAGATCTCGATCAGACCTGAATGAGACACAATGTTAGAAGGAGGCAGGGTCAGTGCGACGCTGCGCTTCGGGACAAGTTGAAGTGGCCTATGCAGCAGTGATGGGTGTAACCTTGCAGGTGCACTGCGACTCGGATGATGCTCGGTTTTGTGTGCCGTAATCAGCTTTTTGCATGTTAGACATTGTGGGTGGTTTACAGCGTGCTGAGAGCAACATGAGTGTCCTGCAGCGGGGTAAAAATAAGTCAGCGTCATGCATTCGTGTCATGTTTTCGAGCTGCACGGTGCTCTTGTTTTTGCTTTCGGAAACTTTCAAGCAAAATATCATGCAAGGAAAAACCTGGCTCTAACTTTCACACAGCTACACTCGCTTTTGGATGCATTTTGCAGGATGCAACTCACTGTATGGGTTTTCACTGTGCACACCGCTTATCCTGCCATCCGGGAGCACCTGCAGGTGAAACCCAATGCCAACGTTGCAGTACAGCCGCCGCACTCTTTTGATGCCCTGCAAGTAGTCGCTCTGCCAGTTCAGCTGCGATCTGCCCCCGTTTACACCCAGATAGGAGCGGGAGAAAAGCGTCTCCCACTTCCTTTCTAACAAAGTAGCGTTAGTCCTGTTCGGGGTCGGGAAAGAGGAAGCGATTGCCCACAGAGAAGTCCACAGAACAATAACTGCTGGCAGCGTCCAGTGCGTCTCGGCCCCGCTGCGCATGCTGTAGTGACACCTTTGCGCAATGGCCATCCAGTTTACCTTTGGGGCACCTGGTTAAAGTTACCTGCCCTAAAAAAGCAACTCTTCTTATCTTCTGTCCTTTGGCATGTTGGCGATGAAGGTTCAGAGTTTGTGGGTCAGAGTAGATCAGGGCGCCATGGCCCGAGATCTGAGCGAGTGGAGAACAGAACGCGTCGGAGCTTGGACTGGTGCCGGTGGCGATGACCATCTTTCGCCGCTCCGCGCCTTTGTACAGGCAACGCTGGCCGTGGAGGGGGGGTGGGGGGGCACCACTCACTGCAAGATCAGCTCACCTTGCCCCCTACTCTCTCACATCCTCAAATGACATCACTGTGACTTCACCGCTGCATGCAGCTCCCCCATTACGAGTAGGAGGTGGGAGGAGGAGAGAGCTCCTGGACCTCAGCAGCACCAGCAAGTCTGATTGGAGTGATGGGGGGGCTGCACCTTCACACCAGCCTCAGGCAAGTCAGAAGGACTTAGAACCAGAGCTTCCTCCGGTGCTTTTCAAAATAAAACATGCTAGTCGATGACTGTGCAAATATACTCTTTGCCCACATATTTCTACAGTTTCACGGTTAAAATCAGCAAATTGATATCCAACAAAATGAATCAGGCAAAAACAGAAAGCAGTTTTCAAATGATTTTATATAATCAAACTACAGTATGTAACTTTTCCAAAAAATATATATATGTTTTTTTCATATTTATTAAAACTGCCATCATGTTACAGTATAATATACTATAATATATAATAACGGATAATCTGGAAAAAAATCGAGCTATTCCACCTCCTCCCTGAGATATTACCCTCTGCAAAAATCTCAAAAAGAACCAATCAGAGCCAGGAGGAGGGTCTTAGCGCTGTCAATCATCCTCATGTACTCTGTGGAAATGTGCTAATGGTGGAAGAAAACTTGTGTTTATGTCATTGGTGGCTATGCTAACTAGCTGTAGCGTTAGTGGCAGCTATGTTGTGGTGAACCAGCAGAGAGCAAGTGGGAGGTGTGAGCATGAGGGTGATTGACAGCACTAAGACCCTCCTCCTGTCTCTTATTCGTTGTTTCTGACAGAGTAGTTTATTTTTTTTGCAGTTACTACTGGGAGCACTGCAAGAAGACAGAGGAGTTAGAGTTTTTTCACAGATTATCTGTCTTATACTCTCACTACATGATGACCATTTTAAACAAATGTGTAAAAACAACAACATATTTTTTGTAAAAGTCACATGCTATTTTACCAGCCTATATGATCTTGTTTTAACTCAATAATTCCTCAATATTGATGAAAAATGCAAGTTATAAATTAAATAATCTATAAGTGGAAGAAAACATTTTGACTTATGGTAAAAATGTTTTGTTCAAAAGCAGATTATTTAATTTATAACTTGCATTTTTCATCAATATTTAGGAATTATTGACTTAAAACAGGCTCATACATCTCGCTTAAGAGTTACTTGTGTATTAGTTTTGTTTCATTTCAAGTTCACTTAGATATTGACATTAGAAAGTAGACCAAAAATACCTAAAAAATGTTGTGATTTTGCAGTGCATGGTCAGCTTTCTTTCAGCCAGCTGACTGGCAGTCTGCTACAGGGGGCAGGAAACGCTGCATTATTAAACATTTTCCTCCTTATTTTGAATGGAAACCAGCCTATTTTTTCAGTCTTCCTCAATATAGCAGAGCTAACTTGACCTAGATCCTCCTCACATGGGAAACCTTCAGAAGGCATCTGCAAGAGAGAGAGGGAGAGTTTGGCTTTTATTGGCATTGAGCAAGCATTGGAGAGATGGATGGATACTGTGTCCAGGGCCCAAATCGGGACGGTGGTCATATGTCCTGGCAGCCTGCAGCCTTATTTAGAAGGAGGTGTAAAAACAGTCTCAGGGGAGCAAATGGCAATCCTGTCTGACACTTCCCTCGCTCGCTGTTTGTCCAGGAAGTTTACACAGCCAAAATATTCTCCCAGGTCAGATTGCATATTGTTATTATTATTATTGTAACTAGCGCAGTCTCCAGCACAAAAATACAACCTGCAGGGATCAAATTCATAGAATACTTTTGTGTTTAGCTCCACAAATCAAGTTAAAATCAGACGTATAGACAGATAAACGTCAACCTGATGAATATTAAGCAAAATTTAACCACATAACCACAATATGAAGGTCATTCAAGAATTATATTTGCTATATTTATATATATATATATATATATATA
>CAEGAE010091953.1:0-32500 GCA_903067095.1 Girardinus metallicus | reverse complement strand
TCAGAATAATCTCTGGTTCTTCAGATCTCAACGATTTAAACGATTAACTAAAACATTTGTTGACAATTTTTAGTCTCAACTCAAAGTAGAATAAATGAGAATATGAAAAATATCAGATTTATGTCAGGAAGATGTTTTTCTTGTAGTTTACGCAGAACTTTAATATTTGTTTAAATTCTCCTGTTTGACCAGTAGAGGGCGCTCAGCTGCTATAAAGTCATTCTGGTTGCGGTGGAAAACAGAAAGGAAGAAACAGAAATCATCTCAGATCTCTGAAAACTTTAATGAATATTTGAGAGTTTAAACATTTGACCTGAGAATCTTGTAAATGTTGAACTGGATGTTTCTGAACAGAGTTACGTTTTTTCCCTGCAGATCGGAATCGAAGCCAAACACATCCGGCTGCCGAGGTCGGCGACTCAGGAAGAGGTCAGAGGTCGCCAGTGTTGGTGACCCCAGCGGTGAGGAGGTGATGACGACTTCCTGTCGCCCTGCAGGTTCTGCAGAGCATCATGGCGGTCAACCAGAACCCGGCGGTCCACGGCCTGATCGTCCAGCTGCCTCTAGACTCCGCCCACAAGATGGACGCCGAGCTCATCACCAACGCCGTGTCCCCCGACAAGGACGTGGACGGGTCGGTTCTGACCCGGTTCTGACCTCACTCATCTGCAGCTCCACTGGGCCCTCTCCCATTGACCCCGCCCTCCTTTAGACTTAGACCAGATCGACCAATCACACGGGGTTTCAGGTTAATTGGTTAGCGAGCGTTAGCTAACCTCTGCGTTTCCTGTTCCTCCAGGCTGAGCTGCATCAACGCAGGAAAGTTGTCTCGAGGCGATCTGAGCAACTGCTTCATCCCCTGCACCCCCAACGGCTGCATGGAGCTCATCCGGCAGACAGGTGGCGCCACGCACACACTCAGTCAGGCTACTGAAGAAAAGAGACAAACTGACAGCCTGACTGAACACAAAACGATGATTTCAAATAAAAATGTTTATTTATTAAGTGAAGAAACTCCAAACCAACTCTGAGGAAACCCTAAACCTGAGAACTGGATGTTTCTTCCTTGGCACCAATTAGATATCGTTAGCATGATGGCTGCTAATGAGTCGTTAGCATCACAGTGGAGGAAGTTTGACCTTCTCTGCTTTGCAGAGTTGATTTAATTCTTTGGACACATTTACCAGCATGAACAACCTGGTAAAGTCATTCTACAGCTTCTCAGTCAAATTTAATTCTGGGTTTTGACTAGACCACTTCAAAACTCTGTTTCTGCAAGCAGTTCAGATTTAAACTCAGATGTTCTTGAACTTTACATCCCAGTCCACTGGCAGACCTTCTTCTTCTAGATCTTCTGTTTTTCTTAAAATACACTATAATAATAATAATAATAATTTTAAATGTTTTGTTATTTATTCACATTATATCTGATAAGAACATTTGTTCTCCACTTCCTGTCTTTTAAAGAGACAGAATCCCACAGGGAACCAATAGCAGGGCTTTATTTTGTCATGTGACTTCAGGGAAGCCATCTTTAACCTCTTTCCTCTTGTGATGTCACACATGGACTTCCTGTTCCAGGCGTGTCGGTGGCAGGTAAACACGCCGTCGTCATCGGTCGCAGTAAGATCGTCGGCGCTCCGATGCACGACCTGCTGCTGTGGCGTCACGCCACCGTGACCACCTGCCACTCCAAGACCCAAGACCTACCTGAGCAGGTGAGTCACAAACTGACCGCTGACAGACCGCCGTCTGTCTGCGGCCGGCTCTGACCCCGCCCCCGGCAGGTGGGCCGGGCCGACATCCTGGTGGTGGGGGCGGGCCGAGCGGAGATGGTGAGGGGGGAGTGGCTGAAGGTCGGCGCCGTGGTGATCGACTGCGGGATCAATCACCTTCCAGGTTCAGTAGATCCACTTCCTGTGCAGCTCTGTGGTGTGAACACCAGCCTGACCTTTGACCTCTTCCAGATGAGACCAAAGCCAGCGGTAAACGGGTGGTTGGTGACGTTCACTACGCCTCAGCCAATCAGAGAGCAGGATTCATAACACCTGTTCCTGGAGGGGTGGGGCCGATGACGGTGGCCATGCTGATGGAGGTTAATATTAATAATGTTTACATCTTTATCCTTTTTAATTTATTTTAAATATAGTAATGAATAATTATCATCGTAAAATACATCAAATTTGTCTAAAAACTCAAATATATCAATAAAAACATGTTATTTTTGATTCAGTCGATTTTAATTTCTTCATTTTTTCACAGTAAGAGACAAATTTTATAGTATAAATCAGAACAAATTAACATATTACATTTAAATAAAATCACTATTCAATTAGTTTATTTGAATAATAATTAAATACAAAATAGCTATTATTGTTATTGTTACGATTACTATTACAAATACTAATTTAATTTATTATTTAACAAATAAATAAATCATATAGTTTAATTTATTATTTACCAATATTAATTGATAAAAAAATAACAATAATAATTTGTATATTAATTACTAATATCCAAATTATAACACCTTTTTATTTATTATTAATGTATTAATAATTTCTTATGTTCTGATTAAATTAAAATTAAACTCCCAGTTAAATCAGTTCATTTTGATTCAGTCCAACAGATTTAAACAGATTTTAATTATAATAATTATTTTTCCTGCAGCTCGTCGTTTCCTGGTTGAATAATATTTACACATAAATCTGTTTTATTTTGTGCTTCATCAAATATCTGATGTCCAATCGGTATTTTTCTGTCTCCTCGTCTGTTTTTCTTTATATTTTGTGAATATTGTCATCGTGTTTTTGGGACTTTCTTCATGTTTGAACATTCAGAACACGGTCCAAAGCGCCCAGCGGTTCCTGCTCAGCTGAAAATCCAACAGGTGAATAAAATCCTTCACGCTCTGAATTTAGCTTTTATTTTTCCCTAAAAAAATAAAAATATTCAGTTTAGTTTCAACTCATCTGTTTCCCTGCAGCTCAAACCGAGATGAGAACCAGATTCAGATTTTATAATAAATCATTTTATTCCAGCCTGTCTGATGTTAAAGTTTTTCTGTTTCGTTGTTTTTCTGCAGCTCAGGATGAAGTGAAGCTGCAGCCATTTTTTTTAATCTTTTTATTTTATTCTGAAACTTTCCAACCTGCAGCTAAAATATGTTTGACCTTCTGGGACAAATTATGGTTAAAATGTTTACAGTAAATAAAACAACAAAACCTCAGAGCTGAGATTCAGATTCATTCATCCTGTCAGAAACCAGCTGATGTGGTTTTCTGGTGTAGATGTCAGTAGTCAGTATGTTACCGAAGGACCAGTCAGACGCCTGAAGCAGATTTCAGCTTCGTTTTATAATTTGGTTTATTTATCTCCAGATATTTTCCTGTTAACAGTAAGTTGTTCTCGCTGCAGCTGCCATGTGCTTTTTAAGATGCACCTAAATATGTTTTCTTAATGAAATCAAACACATTTAAAAGCAAAGATTGTTTAATAATCAGACAGAAAATGATCAGAAGGAGAAAATGGAAAATAACATTATTAATGTGTTATATGAACTAAATTTCTCCTGTAATTTGATTTCACTGTTTAAAGCAGATATAATGTTGGATTCTATAATCCGCAGCATTAATGAAAGCAGCTGTGATTTGATCAGCAGACGTTCGTCCACCTGAAATGATTCAGTTTCTGTTTGTTTGAGGTTATGATTCCTTCATAAACTCATAAAACCTGATCATTTCTTCTGTTTGGTGTCGGTTTACAGGCAGAATTGGAGCGAGCGTCTCCAGCTGAGCCTGAGCAGAGACTGATGGCTGTGAGCTGATTGTCACTAATCAATCAGGCTGATTGATCGGTGACTGGGACCTTCAGGGCGGCAGATCGAGATTCACGTTAAAGATTCTGGCAAAATCTGAACGCTGAAAAGTTTTTAAATGTTTCACTTTCATTCATCCAAAGTGATGGAAACAGAATAGATTTAATGTCTGTTTTATTTTCACATGTTTTTAATTCATATTTCTGTTATTAACATTCTGCATAAATAAAATATTTCCCTTCTAATAAACATGCAGGATTATGTCATAAACGTTCAAACATCTGAAGAAAAAACTTAACCAAACATCAAATCTGAAAATCTTTTTCCATTTAAACTTTTCCTGGTTTTATTGGGATCTTTTGTTACGTGACTCAGAAACCAAACCCTGAACTCACCACACACTGAAACACGGTGGTGGCAGCATCATGCTCAGCGTCAGCAGCAGATTCTGGTTTAATGTTGGAGAAATGTGGAAATATTACCAGGGCGAGAATACTTCATACAGGAAGAACGTCATGGTGTTTCGGCCCGTTTCCATGGAGACCAGGTGCCTTTCTGCTGCCGCCGGCTCGGCTCATTAGAGCGCCTCCACTGGTCAACAGCAGGAAGTTTTCTTTAAACAGAAACCTCCGTAACGAGCTGAGCGAGAAGCTGGGCTCCTTGTTTCTGTCTGGGTGAAATAATCTGGCACCCCGCTGAGAATCGGAACCAAAGAAAAACTCATCTGGATTCTGGTTTTTACTGGTTTCCTGTCCATTTTCCTCCGTCTGTCTGGAAGTTTCTCCTGTTTTCCACATGCAGCAGCCAGAATGTGACAAACGAGGAGCAACGATCCTGGACCAGGTCAAACCGAGAGTTAATTCAGGAATACAAACCTGGACTGCTTATCATCTGTCAATATTTTAATCATATTAACAGCTGTCAATTAATCAACTGACATATTTTGGCATCCAAAGAACTTATTTTATTATGTTTATGGTTTAATATAACTTTTTGTTTGGATCATTTCTTCGTTGTTGGTTTATTTAAATTCATTATTTTATGGTTTAATTTTTATTTGTGCATTTACAAATAAGTTTCTCAGATTAATTAAATGAATATTGTTATTGATAAATAACTATAAAATGCACCATTAAATAAATAAATCAGTGTCCTCATGAAATAATGAAATATGTAAAAATATTTTTCATAGGAAGATTATTTTATTTATTTATACAGATTTATTTAGAAATACTCTCCCCTGTCATTTGAACATAAAATTAAAAACCATGAAATGTGTCAATAAAACACCATTATGAAATGAATAAACAGTGAAATAAATAAACTGGTTGACAAAATAATTTCCTCATAAAACCTGAATTATAAAATATAAATTTAATGGCAACTTTTATCTATAATTTATTAATAATAGTTCTCATTTAATTATTCGTTTATTTTATGTCATTCTTCATTTCTTCGTTGTAAAAACTCTGGTTTCATTTTTCTGCTCTGACTCTGAATTTTCCGTTACTTCGTCATTTCCTCTCGTCTCCATGTTTTTTTCTTGCTGCTCTTCGACCCAAAACTTAAGTTTAAACATTTATTTATTAAATTTTATTCCTTATGAAACTCCGTCACTGTACAGTTTTAATCCACTGTCCTTTACTAAATAGTAGAAATGTTTAAAGTATAAATGACAACATAAGATGATCAGAACAGGAAGCGCTTTTATTTTGATATTCCCATCAGGAAGTGTCGTTGTGACGCAGCAGCTAGCTTAGCAGAGGTCGGTTATGACGCAGCGTTCAGGTGGAGAAACATCGTTATGAGGCTTCAGCATAAACAGGCTGCTAGTATTGAGACTCGTACAGGTGTTTGTGTCAGTAACACTAATGCTAACGCTAAGCTAGGTGTTTCCCCGCCGCCTCACCGTCACCTGGCGCCCGGCGGCTCCAGGTGGGCGGAGCCTCCGCTGCCCCGCCGCTCTCGGGTCAGCTGGTCCACGGCGGCGGTCATGGCGGTTCTGACCAGCGACCGCGCCGCCTGCAGCAGCTGCCGCTCGCTGGGGTCGGAGCAGACCAGGTGGAGGAGGTGGCGCTGTGCGGAGGCCACGCCCACAAAGCCTTCATCTTCCTCCTGGGCGGAGTCATCCGGAGGACAGAGCTGGATCCGGATGGACGGTCCGTTGGTGGACGGTTGGGGCGGGACAGACATCTGGACCGTCTTGTCCTCTGGGGGGAACTCGAACCCGGGCTGGTCATGGAGGTCCACAACAAGTTCTGAGTCAAACAGAACCTCGTCCTCCTCTGAGGACACGTCCCGCAGCAGAACCTGGTTTATATGAGCCATTTGGACCAGCACCGGTCCATGTTCAGGGTCCGCCGTCTCTGTTGTAGGTTCTGGTTTTTCAGGTAAACGCTCCGCCTGGCAGCGGAACATTTGGACCTGCGGAGGACCTTCAGGAATCTCAGCAAGTCCTGAAGCACACAGGTCCGGTCCCGGCACCGCGTCCTCCTTGTGTCCCGGTGGGACGGACCGTCTCCTTCCCGCTCTGATGAAGAACTTCTGCAGTTTAGTCCGGAACCACGGAGAAGATTTCTTCCTTAGCGGAACGAATCTCCTCAAAACGTTCCTCATCTTCCTCGTCTCTTCATGTCTCCGCAGCGCCCCCTCTGGTGGACTCGCCTCAGCGTCCTCCTGCCTCCGCAGCGCCCCCTCTGGTGGACTCGCCTCACCGTCCTCCTGCCTCCGCAGCGCCCCCTCTGGTGGACTCGCCTCACCGTCCTCCTGCCTCCGCAGCGCCCCCTCTGGTGGACTCGCCTCACCGTCCTCCTGCCTCCGCAGCGCCCCCTCTGGTGGACTCGCCTCACCGTCCTCCTGCCTCCGCAGCGCCCCCTCTGGTGGACTCGCCTCACCGTCCTCCTGCCTCCGCAGCGCCCCCTCTGGTGGACTCGCCTCACCGTCCTCCTGCCTCCGCAGCGCCCCCTCTGGTGGACTCGCCTCACCGTCCTCCTGCCTCCGCAGCGCCCCCTCTGGTGGACTCGCCTCAGCGTCCTCCTGCCTCCGCAGCGCCCCCTCTGGTGGACTCGCCTCACCGTCCTCCTGTCTCCGCAGCGCCCCCTCTGGTGGACTCGCCTCACCGTCCTCCTGTCTCCGCAGCGCCCCCTCTGGTGGACTCGCCTCAGCGTCCTCCTGCCTGCTGATGCAGCCCACTGCTGAGGACACGCTGCTCCACCACCTGCATCTCTTTTTTCCTGCGGCGCTCTGGCGCCTCCTGCAGGCTGTCTGTCTGTCGCTCCCAGCCGATGTTTCCTCCCCGCTTCCGGCCGGTTCTGGTTTGGTTTCTTCTCCGGTGCTCCTGGTTCTGGTTCTTCCCAGCAGGAGCCTCGGCGGACCCGTCGGCTTCCTCCTCAGTCCTCCTCGCTCTCCGTCCTCGGCGGCCATGTTGGATCTCCCTCTCGCTCCAGGCGTCTCTGTTAGCTGAGATGAACCATCAGCTGCTGAGATTAAACTGCAGACAAACAACCAGACGACACTCATGGTGATTTGTGAGCGACGAGGCGGCGGCAGATATTAAACCGAGACTCACAGTCACACAGAAAGTCAACTGGAAGCAGCAACATGAAAACAAGCAACAGATTAACAGCAACTCTATGAAACCTGAGAAACAGAGGAAACCAAACCGCATCCAGCTGCCGGATTTAGATTTTTATGCATCAGTCAGTTATTTTCACAGTATTTCTTCGCATCTTTAGCTGCATTTCTTTTAACTTTAAAATTGCTTAATTTGATATTCAGAAAATAAATCCACTCATGGAAAAACACCAACCCAAAAAAACTTTTATTATATAAAGTTTTTGCACAAGAATGACACGTTGTTTTGGCTGAATGCAAAGGAAAGACTTTTTACTTCACACAAGTCACATGATCAACAACCAGATTTTACTACTGCAGGAAATGATGAAGAAGACGACAGGAAGTGGTAGGAGGGTGATGACGCAACAAACAAGCCTATTCATGTGAGTTTAAGTGCATTTCTTTAATTTTTTAATGAAGATTTCCCCATTTCAGTTCATTGCTCATCACAAAACAACCAATCACATCATTTTCTAACAAGCTAGGCTGGCCAATCAGCACCTAAAGGGGCGGAGCTTATTGAGCCAGGCACTAAATGGACTTTAACTGAACCATTTCAATGTATTTTATGATTAAAATGAACTTTAAACAATCATTAATAAAACCTGAAGTAGCAACCTGAATCAACACAACAGTTAATTCAGTTAGCATAGAAATTAATTTTAATGTCATTGATTACATAAATATTGTTTTTCGTTTTAAAATGATCTGTTTCCTTCTAAGGATTAAAAGATTCATCCTTAAAAACTGATGTTTGATTTTTGACACATTTTGAGATTGAGACTGATTAAGTTTAATAGTTTAGTTTAGCCTGTTAGATTTTACAAAATAAATCATGACCAAAAGGTATTAAGACATTTTCTACTTGAATTAAGTAGCTGTTGAATTCAAGGAAAAATAAAAGTGAAGATTCACACAAATAAAGTTAAAGTGAAACTCATTCAGATGCTCTTAAAGAAGCTTTAAAGTTCTGAGCACAAGGACAGTAGAAAACTCCAGATGTTCAACAAATATTTATATTTAAGTCATGAAAACTAGCTTAACATATCACTGTTTAATCTGTTTTTACTGTAAGATTCGACTGTATGCAGATGACACCATGATTTATATTTCATGTTATTTATCCTCTATTTCAACAGGACAAAAACTCCTGGACATATTTTTTTTCCAAGACTGTCTTGAAGAATGACAGAAAAATATTGGAAAGTTACATCTATCAGAGCAGACTTATATAATCAGCATTTTCATCAAAATTAGATAAGAGAAAATGTCTGCAGTCAGATTTTTCTGAATATGCAGTACCTGAGTGACACAGGTTACATGAACTCAAAAATACTTTATCTTGTGTTTAAAACTGAGTTCTGATGAAGTTCTGCTTGTTTTGTCAGCAACTGGAGTTTTTCTATAAAGAAATTGTGAAAACAAATAACCATCCGTCTCCACAAGTCATTTCCTGTCTGACAGTGTTGCTTTTTCTTAACTTAAATCTAACCAGATATGATTTTTAGAGTGTAAAAAATAACAAATTGATTATTACATCAAATTTTAAACAATTATGTTCAGTCAAAGGTGACTGATTTGAAAATATTTCCACGTCCAAAGCAGATTTTATTACTTTTAGGTCCGTTATAAGGGAGGGAAGTGGAAAAGGAAGTTTAAACAAACTTTATCAAACTTTATTATTTTCACTGTAAATCTGAGGAATAAAGAGGAAAAATTACAACATCAGAATAAAACCGGATCAGAACCCGCTGACCCACCTGCTGCAGCACCAAGTTTCCCTAAGAGCCGTTTCTGTTTTTTCTTTAAATCTGAAACTCTGTGCACCTTGATGATGTCATCAAACACGCGTGATGATGTCATCAGGCTCGAGGAGCGATCAGAGAGGAATAAAGCAGAGCCTCACCTGGTTCCGTCCGGTTGATCCGATCCGTTTCTCCGACTGAGCGAAGCGCCGAGCTCGCCTCTCTTCATCCTCATCCTCCTCATCCTCAGCTGATGATGCTGATGCTGCTACATCGCCGCCTCGGTCTCCATGGCAACTGCACTGATTGGCGTCTCACACCGCTCCGTTGCTCAATAAGTTGACAGCAGCGCTGGAGGAAGTGACATCGCCTCAGGGGGGAGAGGATTTTATTTCTTTTAACGAATTTCTGTCAGATTTCATGAGAAAGTCTCAAAACAACAAACACACACTCACACACACACACACACTCACACAGAGAGAGAGAGAGAAGCTACATGCATGGAGGCAGAGGGACGAGATTTAATGCATTTTATGTGACAGCAGAGAGAAAAATGATTAAAATAGCAACAAGGAGGCAGCAGAAGGTTCTGGTTCTACAACATCTGAGGTTCTGAACGTCTCAGAGAGACATGGAGACAAGATGGACGACCTGCCAGGACCTGGACATGGACCGGACCTGGACTGGACCTGGAGCAGGACCTGGACCTGGACCTGGACCAGGACCTGGTCCTGGTCCAGGTCCTGGACTTGTCTTGGACTGGACCTGGACCTGGACCTGGACAGGAAAAGGCCAGTATTCATTTTTCCGGTTCACCACTCAGGAAACACGTGGAAGAAATGAAACCAAAACTAAAACTGGCTGGTTTTCCTGAGCACAAAGTGAAGCACGGTGGTGGCAGCATCATGCTGTGGGAGGATGATCAGAGTTGATGGGAAGATGGATGGAACTAAATTAGGACAATCTTGGAAGAAAACCTTCAAAAAAGAGACTGGGGCTAAACATGTTAGATCAAAGCAGCTTTATGGGTTAAAATGGCCTAGTCAAAGTCCAGAAAACTGATGTCCTCCATCCAGTCTGACTGAAATTAAGATGTTTTATAAAGAAGAGGAGGACAGATGGGCTGAATAATAATAATAATAATAGATAAAGAATAAATGTAATGGTTTTAAAAATCCCATTAAGTTATTTGGTTCAATTTCATTCCCAGTTTGTCTCTCAGTTACTTTCAGTTCATCTGAGTATTTTTATGTTTATTTTCATTTATTACCGTTATAAATGTTGAAATGTGATGCACAAGTTAATAATTATTCTTTTTTCAGTCTATTTTTTATTTTGGTGGTTTTGATTAATTTTTGAACAGCTGATTCTTCAATTCTAATAAATAAAAATTCCTGCTCTATCTGTCCCTGAACGCAGCACGGTTTGTTTTTGTTATGCTAATCATCAGATTGGATTTAATCAGAGTCAAAATAAAATCATAAATGCAGATGAAGATGTGAAGTTTTCATTTATAAAAGCAGCAGAACCTCTGACTTCCTGTTGCACAGAACATAAACCCCTCAGCTGCTTCACCGATCAGTGATCAACGATCAGTGATCGATGTGCAGCAGGTCTTCATCCTCCTGATTACGTCTATTCTTAAAGGTGTGAAGAAGAGGAGCAGCAGCTTTTGTTTCTATAGAGATGGAGAGTAAAAATACCCCCGTCGGTCCCTAAGCAACAGCGCAGCGACCAATCAGACCCTCCGCCAGGTGAGCGCGCCACTCACTGAGTCCGGACCGAAAGGCATTCTGGGAAGTGGAGGCAAACTTGGACTTGGTTTCAACACGTTGGTTTCACCTGCAGACAGGTGGGAAGTGATCGGCGCCCCCTGCAGGTGACAAAGGTAATGTTTCATTGTGATGTTTTTACAACAAAAAAAACTCAAACAGGATAAAAATGAGTTCATTTCTGTTACATCTGGGTGACAAATAATAGTTTAGCCTAATTTTAAAGATGAATCATTGAGCAGTTTCTGTTTTAAATGTTGTCTTATTCCTCTAATAAGTTACTTGTTTTCTCCTTTTATCCCCCTATAACAGTTGGAATATTTATCTGGAATATTTCTGAAGTTCTTCCCAGATGCAAACAAAATCCTAATTTGTAATTTATCACCTTGAGTTGAACACAGAGACCCTGAAGTTAAAGGGAAATAAGCAGCTTGTTTCAGTGAATAAGCCACTGAATTCTTTAGTTGGTTTAGGTACAACAATAAGAATCAGTGATAAAATAAAACTAATAAATATTTAAAAAAATATTTAATAAAATATAACTTTTAGTAATAATTCTGCATTTGTTTTGATGTATTTATGATTATTTAAAGCTGCTTCCCTTTGAAAATCCTAAATACTTTTCTCATTCCTCTGCTGCCCCCTGCTGGTCTGAACCTGCCAGTGCACCCAGAAGTTCGCTGTCGTTTCGGGTCATTTTATCCTAAATAAATCATGTTTTCAGCTCATTTTCATTAGAATAATTTATTTATTTTCGACCAAAGAAGCTCCTGAGTAATCGACTCATTGATTGGACGTGGGAGAACTCCAAATTAAAGATCTGCGACGTGATTGGTGGAAAAAGGACATTTATTTACAAAACATTTCCATCGATGAAAAACAAAACGTGTACAAAAACACGTCGACACCGAACTTCTTGTTGTCATGGCGACACACGGCGAGAAAGACGACTGTCACGCGTTCAGTGACGCCTCGACTGGAGCATCCTAGTCATGTGACCTCTGACCCCAGCAGCAGCAGAGAGCTTTAAAGGAGCATTCTGGATTTTTTTTTTCTTCTGATTTTACAGCTAATCTGAACGGGTTAATTGATTATTAATTAACACACCTGATCGATTCTGACTCTGCTCTCCTCCAATCAGATCTCTGAGACAGAAACTGATCCCAGGCCGCAAACTTTCAAAAAAATACCAGAAAACAAAACATGGCCATGGCTGCAGAACCGAAACACAGATGAGACGATTTGAGCCTGTAAACATCTGACTGATACAGCTCTGCTGAAAGTAAGTACACCCCCTAAAATCTATGCCTTGAATTCTGGTCCAATCCAATCAGTTCTCTGGACTTTGACTAGGCCATTGAAATACCTTCATCCATGTTTCCGTTGACGACCCGTTTTGGACCAAACTTCATCAAAAACCTACAGAGATGTTTATGCAATACAAGCCCTCGTCATGACCCCCCCACCGCTGTGTTTACAGCCAGGAAAAAGGCCAGTTGTGTTCCAACCTGGCTCAGGGTCATGACCTTTAACCTTAACCTTGTGCGTGAGGCCTTTAACAGACCATTTCTCTGATTTCAGGCTGAATTTGCAAGAACCTTCACTAGCAGCAACATCTCTGACAGTTTGACCTCTGAACTTCAGACAGTTTGACCTCTGAACCCTTCCCAGGTTAAAGAGCAGCAACACAGACTCAGGCTGATTTGGATCCGTTCTGAGATGCTGAAATGGATCCACGACCAGTTGGACTAAATATGATCTAATTTTATTATGTTTGTGTCGGTTGTGACTTTAGCCGATAAACAAAACATAAGAAGCTAAAGAGGAGAGCTAAGCTACAACTATTAGCTTTAGCTAGCTTCATAGCACCTAGCTCAGCATATGTCATCTACCCAGGATGCATTGCAGCGTAAACAACAAGATGAAGTCAATGTGACAATATCTAGTTTACTTTTGCTGTGTTGTTTTCACATCTGATACGTGAGCGTTTCCCTTCGCTCTGTCCGGCGGGGTGTACTTTCTTTCCACCAGGACGCCACGCTCCAGATCTAGGAGCTGATTGGTCAGAAAGCTGCAGATTGTCACGAAGCTCGGAGCTGCCAGGCGGCCGTCGGTCATCAAGGCACGGCTGTCTGCTGATGAAGAGCTGCGGCCCAGCATCCTCTTCCTCAAAACCTCCTCCAGGAGGAGGATGACGTAATAACCATCATCATCATCATCATCAGCTGGAGCATTCCACAAAGTTCAACACAAACCAGAGAGAAACTGAGAGAATGACTGGTTTACGCACATTCATACTCACACACACACACACACACACACACTTCCACAGGTACACAGTCCCTGATGATGACATCATCATCACTCGACGGGAACGCCGTCCGCGCTCTCCTGGGACACCTCAGAGTCCAGCGAGTAGCAGGAGCTGCCGTTGTCCTGCGTGTCCCGGTTGGCGTCCTCGCAGAGCGCGGCCGAGGCCCCGCCCCCTCCGCCCGGCTCGCCGGCGGCGGCGGCATCGCAGAAGTGGGCGGAGCCCTGGAAGAGCTGGCTGCAGAGGCGGTTGTAACGGTGGAAGCGGCCCGGCTTGCCGGTGTGGCTGTACATGTGTTCCTGCAGCTGGCTCTTGTGGGAGAAGCGCAGGCTGCAGACGGCGCAGGCGATCTTCCGCTTGCGGGAGTGCAGCACGGTGGGGGCGGGGCTTGTGCCGCCGTCGCCGTCGCCGCGGCTCCTCCTCAGCTCCGCCGCCAGCTGGTTGGCGAGCACCTGGCTCTGCCGCAGCGCCTCCTCCAGGCAGCCGGCGTCCAGCGGCTCGGCGCCCGGCAGCGGCTCGTCGGCGCCCGGCGGCGGCGGCAGCCCGTCCATGAGGCGTGCGGGGTCCAGGGCGTGGCTGAACAGGTGCTCCCTCAGGTCCTCCGGCGAGGAGCAGCGCTCCCCGCAGCGCGGGCACTGCAGCAGCAGGGGGCGCCCTTTGAACAGCGGGCTGCCGCCCTGCGGGCCCCCTTCCTCCGCCTCGCCGTCCTCCTCCTCCACCCGCTCCTGCTTGATGCGGCCGGAGACGTCGGAGTCGTCCGCTGACGTCACGGAGCAGATGTTGCGCAGCGCCGCCTGCTGGTGGTCCTGTGGGACGGCGTCCAGTCCCACGGCAAGGGACAGCTGGGCCCGCGGCTCGGGGGCCGCCCGGGACGCCGCGGCGGCCTTGGGGACGCCCGGCGTGTCTTTTCCGGCCAGCTGGGAGGAGATCTGGATGCCGTACAGGTTGGACATGCGGACGCCGTCGGCGGCGGCGTCGGCGGCGGCGTCGCCCGGCTTGCGGCACAGCTGGTAGGCGTGCAGGAACTTGATGCCGTCCTGCAGCCGGCTCTGGTCCACCGGCTGCTTGGGACACATCCCGGTGTACATGATGTGCAGCAGGTAGCTGAAGACGTCCGGCTGGATGTCGGTGGGCTGGATCTTTATACATTCACTGAGGAGGCAGGAGGTCAGAGGTCACGGCAGGATCTAAAACAATACATCAACTACAATCTGAGATCATCTGGATTAAATAAACCTGAATAATCACATGTTTACATCAAAATACACTAATAATTAGCATTAAGCTAACAGAATTATTAGTTCATCAACATAAACTCTGATCATCTGGATTAACTGAGATTAACTAACCCCAGTCAGTATAAACTGATCCAAATCCAAATCAAAAATCAAAATTCAGTCCAAATGAAGAATAAAAAACTAAATCAGGACCAAAGATAAATTCATGATCCGGTTCCAGTCAGGATGAACTAAACCTAATCAGGATCAGCAAGTCCAAATCTAAATGATCTAAACCTGATTAGGATCAGATTATTGTAATTAATAAATCTAATTCTGAAAAAAATAATTCAGATCCAGATAAACTGAACCTAAATATTTACAGTTGATCCTAATCAGGATTAGATGAACAGTCAGGATGGTCTGATCCTTATCGATGAATCTGGCATCGATTAAAACTCCTGAGTCAATCATTTATTATCATATTAATCATCCAGAGTTTCTTCTTCTGCTCCTCGGTTTTTGTAGTTTCCTGAGCTGAACATCCTCAGGTGTTTCACCTGGACTGGTGGATGAAGATCATCTTGAAGTAGTTGGAGAAGGCGGCCAGCACGGCCCGGTGCGCCTTGAAGTACACGTTACCGATGGCAACGGTGCAGTCGCACAGGAAGCCGAACTCTCTCTGCACGTTGAGCTGCTGCAGCAGGAAGAGGCTGTGGGACGACACCTCCATGGCCCGCCTGGAACGCAGAACCGGGTCAGAACCCCACCCAGACCACCCGAACAGAACCTCATGCTCTCAGTTTTCACTCTTTTACTTTCTGACAGCTGCGATGACGTGTAACCATGGCAACCAGGTATCATTTTTATGACTGATTAGCATCTCAGAAGCTCAAATATTACCTGAACTTTGACCCCAAATCCCAGAGGATCGTCTCCTGACTCCAGCTTCTCTAACCAAATGGCCAAACAGGTTGAAAGAGCAGCAAAAGCAAAGGAGCCGGATTAGCAGAACTAATCCCAACCAGTATAAACTGGTCCAAATCCAGATTAAAAATCATCATGGTCATGTGACCATCATACAGCAACAGCCTTCAGTAAGAGGCCTTCTCAGACGCGTTGCGACACTGACTGCTACTGGAGACCCACAGCATCACCATCCATAACGACTCTTTGATGACATCAGTTACGGAAACATTTAAATTTGTTGTATTGAATATTTCATGAAATTTCAGCTTTAAATTTCGGTCAAATGTTTAAAACTTATAAAAGAGATAAAATTAAAGTGAATTTATGAAACATGATTTCTGTATTTTGTCTCTCTTTTTAATAATTATTTATGTATTAAGATAATTAAATTCACACTTTGCTCTGTGATGGGAATCTGGATTATCATCATGAAAAAGTTCTTATCAGGATTAAAAAAAAAGATTTTTACTGTGACGATAAATCCTGATCATTGATGGTAAAATCAACTGGATCATTTTATCCACTGCGGGTTTCATGAAAACATCAATAAATGAAAACATATGATTACATGTGGTTATTAGCAAAAAAGAAAAAAAAACTTTTGTGGTGCAACTGCTGAAAAAGTTGATTTTTAACAGCAATAATCATAACTCAAGTCACAGATATGCATTTGTCTAAAATATTTGCAGAAAATAAATCATTTTTTGTCATGAATAAATATAAATATCTTCTAGTCTGGACTATTGTTTTTATTTTAAACCAAATTCAAACTTTAAATTTATGTAAATTTAAATAGCATTAATATTTTCTAATCTTATATTAAATGTCTCTTTTAACCAGTTTAGAAGCCAAACATGGTGGACAGAAGTGAGCTGCAGCCTGAGGGAGTCCCACCCATACTGGGAACACTGGGGACACTGGGGACACTGGGAACACTGGGGACACAGGGAACACTGGGGACACTGGGAACACTGGGGACACTGGGAACACTGGGGACACAGGGAACACTGGGGACACTGGGAACACTGGGAACACTGGGAACACTGGGGACACTGGGAACACTGGGAACACTGGGGACACTGGGAACACTGGGGACACTGGGTACACTGGGGACACTGGGAACACTGGGAACACTGGGGAAAAGCTCTGGTACCAGATGGTTCTTAAAAACACCCGACTCTCCTGCAGGACCTCCATCAACATGATCTGTCCTCTACAACCTGAGAAAGCTTGAGTTTTATTTTGAAGGGCCAACAGGTTAACTCATGCTGGGCCTCAGATTTCTTTGCATCGCCTCTGGACCGTTTCCAGCATCCGTTACCATGGTAACGGGCAGCTTCCTGAGGTTTCCGGCCTCTGTGCTCCCTCTCTTCTCTGTGTTTGTGAACACACACCTGTACACACACCTCGCGTGTCCGCTGCTGGGTATCTGAGCCCAGACGTGCACGCGCAGAACCTGAGCGCACCTGTCCACGGCAGGTGGCCCCGCCCACCTCCAAAACCGCTGACCAGATGGACATGTGACCTCCGACTGAAGGTCACCCGCAGGATGCCAGCGCACACGCGCAGAGGAAGAGGAGCAGGATGAAGATCGAGGATGGTCGTCATGCACAGCCGGCGCGCGTGCACGCCGCGTCGCGCCCGTCAGGCTGCAGCCTCCATCCATCCATCCCGCACACACACACACACACACACACACACACGTCCCCACCAGCAACACAGCGCAAACACAGGCGCGCGAGCACGCGCCCCGAGCCCCGCACACGCGCTCGGCCGGCGCTTGTCGCGCACGCGCCGGCTTAATCAGCCTCTTACCGCAGAAACGAGCAGATTGTCTTCAGGAGCCGATTTACTGCTGCAGACGTGATCTCGCGACGAGCCGCGTCACGTCTCGCGAGAGAACGGGTCAAAAGGGCTCCCTGGTCACGTGAACTCGTTGTGAAGCCAAATAAATCCTTATTAATAATCAATAATCATCCTAAGCAAAGAATCTGACAAAATAACCAAGATTTTTATTTAATTTTAAGGTTAAAACCTTTAAAACACTAATATAATTGAAGTAATAAATCTTATTATTATTATTGTTAATATTATTTCTGGGAGCTGGAACCAGAGGTGGTTTACAGGCTTATATGGAAGTCTGAGAATGCCAAGTAAATAGGTAAATTAATTAATTAATTAATCAATTATTATTGTTATTATTAATAATAATTTGCATAAAATTAAAATAAGTACTTTAAAAAAAAATTATTTCAATTATTTATATATGCTTTTCTTTATGGAAGTAGTAGAACCAGAAACAATTCATTGTAAATAAGAAAGTGTTTTTAGTAACTCACCTAGTTAAATAAAGATTAAATTAAAAAATATTCAGTTAGATGGAGACCAGCTGGGTGTCGCTGTGATGGGCCTAAACCAGGAGCTTTTGATCCGTCATAGCAGGGCTATTTAACACCAGCCAGCCTCTGAGGCACGGTGGTGGCAGCATCATTCTGTAGCTGCCCATCCAACCTCACTGAGCCTGAAGAATGAAATCAGGTGACCAAGCCAGCAGAGACACACCGGGCAGGGATCGCTGCTAAGGGTCTGAATACTTTTTCTCAGCAGCCATATATTAAAACCCCGGATAAATTTAGGTGTGAATTATTTTTCTAATATTAACAAAACATTTGTTCTGACTAGGAGATAAAGATTAGGGTGATGGTAAGGAGGCTTTTCGACCACTAAGAGCTCATGAATAGTCACTGTAGAGGATCTCCTGTAGAGGTCTGTGTTGCAGCAAAACTATAAGCCTCTGACTGAATACAAAGAGATATCTTCATTCTTCTCCACACAATCAGCTCTACAGGCTCCAGAACAGCCAGTCCTCTTTATAAAACAAGAAAATAAAACTAACAGGACAAGTGATTTGGTTGTTTTTTCAAAAATAAATTACTTCTATAAATAAATGTTTTGCTTTTCAATTCAAACGTTTTTTTAATAAAAGCAGGTTTTAAACTCATGACAAGTTTTAAACATCAAAACTGTTCAGAGTAAAACAGCCTCAGAATTTGCTTCTGCCTCTGGCCGGCTCGGCTTGCTAACGAGGTTAGCAGCTAGCACAGAGAGTGGTGTGCTTGGTGGAAAACCGGATATGTTTTATTTTGACACTCTTCAGTGACGGTACGGCACTCAGTGCGGAAGTTCTGTCATCCTGGAGGAGGAGAGGAAGGAGAGGCGCAGCTTCGTCTCAACTTTCCGCCCAAAAAGCAACAACCTGTCCCGGCAGGAAAAAGCTCCGTCTCCCCGGGAACCGCAGCCCCTCCGCCGCCGACAGAAGCAGCTCCTCCGCGGGCCTCCGGCAGACTTCGGGTGAGTTAACGACTTACTGGCCGGTCCGCGAAGCTGCCTGCTCGGCTACAGCGGAGAGAAGACGGCCTGCTGCCGAATGCGGTGGCAGTGCGGGGGTGGCGGGTCGTTTGCGGGAGAGATGTGGCTCTGTAGCGCCGCTGTCTGCGTTCAGTCAGGTCGTATCCGGGGCGGATTTTCAAAATAAGTGTCGCTTAAGAATGTAAAAAAAGTAGAAACATTTTCGTAAATATAAATGTTTGTAAATCAATTATATAAAATAAAATAAAGTATCTTATATTTATTTCAATACTTTTAATTTATTTTAATAAGGTAATGCAATTAATTTATACATTTAATTGAATTATACATCTAATATAAAAAGTATAAATCTAAATGTGATTTGGGAACACTATAAATTTCAGAAAGCACTTTTTTTTTAAACTATTTGTTGTTTTCTCATGCCGTCATATATTCCCCCAGGCTGTCAACCATGTCTTCCTCTTTTAAAAACAGTCTAAAGTGGGTCCTGGAGGGCCGGCATCCTGCATGTTCTAGTTCTCTCCCTGGTTTAACACACCTGGATCAAATGATGGATCATTAGAGGCGTGAGAACATCGACCTGCTGAAATGGTTGTTACCACCACCACCACCATGTGGGATGCCGGCCCTCCAGGACCCACTTTGGGCACCACTGGTCTATATATAAATGTATACTAGAAAGAAGAAAAATGTTTCCCTACGGCATTTAATATAATGTGTATTTTTAAAATGCCTTCATTAGGATCATAATGGAAACATTATGATCATAATTGTCTTCGTCATAAAATGTTGATTTTATGACGTAAATACAAAAAAATATAGAATCTTAATGCATGTATTTAAAAGTTTTATATATAAGTATTGTTTTATTTCTATAATTTATTTGTTGATATATTTTTTGTTACTTTGTGGTTGGTACTTTCTAGTTGTTAGTTTACAGAGAAGCCCGTCTGTAAGCAGGTTCATCCGGGTTTCATGAACCTGGATGGTGAAAAGCTAATACCTTCTTTGCCGCGGTGCCTCGTGGTACTAACCTCCCATTAGAACTGCGTGTTGTTCTTTGTTATGATCTTTTACGTTGAAAGTCCTACTTCGGTAACTTCCTGTGCAGGCTAGGCTAACACCTAGTAGCTTCCCGCAGCTAGCCACGAATCTCCATTTTAGCTTCGGAGCGCCGCCGGCCTCTCGAAGCTGTCCGAGCCCGAACGTAGCCCGTCCTTGCCTCTCAGTGCGTGGAGCTGACGGCCGGTAAGTGCGTGGCTGCTCCCGCAGTAGTTCTGCGGTCGTGGGCGACTCGTTGGGGCTAAACAAGCTCCTGGAGACTGAATGACGTCTTATTTCTCTGTTTTTTATCACGGAGTTTTGAGGCAAAGGAGGTAAAGGAAGCAAAACTTTGTCCAAATATCTGAAAGAAGCACAAAAACATGTTTTAAAATGATAAAATAATCTTGACTATTATTAGAAAGGTAAAGTTATGGACCAGCTTCTCAGTGGGTTGGTCCAAACATCTCGGAGAACCAGCCACAGATTTAACGTAGATGTTGTCTCACATGTGATCCAGAACCGCATCATTCCGTCCAGAACTTCTTGTTCTCCTGCGGTCATCGTGATGAGGACATCTTGTCTTTTTGCAGGATAACTTTCTGCTTTCCGTCATTGGACCAGAACCTCCAGTTTCACTAGCGGCCTCAGTCCCTCCAGGACTCCCAGGACTGCAGCTGTTCTGTGGACTCTCTCATGCTTCGTTTCCATTTCACTTTTTCTTTTTAAAACTCTGATTTTATGTACATTTTAAAAAACAATAACAAATAAATAACTCCTCACTTTTGCTATAGTTAGTGCTAACATTGGTAAATATATCCTGTAAAATGGATCTGCTGCAGAAACCTTTGGGATTTGATGTGAGTTTTCCTCTGAACATCAGGTTTCAAGTCCTGCCACTTTGACTAGGCCATTCTAACCCATGAATCTGCTTTGATTTAAACCAGGCTCCTACGGTTTTAAGTATGGGTGTAACGATGACCAGTTTTAACTAGTATTCATGCAGTAATTGCATTGAATTTCTGCAACTAGACTCGGTTGGACTGGGAACCAGAGTGGCAACATTTGCTCAATTTTCAGTTGAAACTATCAACACCCTACATAAGAAAAGTTTGATGTCTTTCTTTATTTGAAAACCTTAAAAATAATTTAAAGATTTGGTTATTTAACAACTGAACATATATTGTAGGAGATATTCCATGAAACATGCGTGTTCAGGGTCATGTGTGGCATCAGTGTTGAGGTCCAGCTGCTAAATACTGAACTGGATTTTATTTTTTCAAGGTATCAGAGTAAAGGGGGTTCTCCCACAGATCAGCTGCAAGTGTGGGAAAGGTCAAAGGTCATGAAAACTTCTGCAATATGCAGGAATCTTGACTCAACATGATGTATTCAGATTAGTGAGAGATGTCTCACTCTGTCATTCCAGCCTGATGGTCCTTCGTAGCTGGCTTGTGTCAGTAAGAGGTCTCACTCTGACCAATCTTCGGAGGAGCCTCATATGAATCTGGTCTGTGCAGCAGGTGGTTTCCTGCCCTGAAGCAGAGCTGGAAACCCCCAGAGGTCTGCTGTAATGCTGTGACGACTCGGGTTAAATGTTGCTGAGTCATTGCGGGACTCTTTAGGCATTAACCGTGTGTTCCTGTGTCGTCTCCAGGGCGATGGCGAGGCCGAGCCACAGCGACCACGTCCTTCAGCAGCTCAACAACCAGCGGGAGTGGGGCTTCCTGTGCGACTGCCTCATTGCCATCGGCGACATCTACTTCAGGGCCCACAAGGCCGTGCTGGCGGCCTGCAGCTCTTACTTCCGGATGATGTTCATCCGCGACCAGCAGGGGGCGGGCCACCTGGACCTCAGCAACATGCAGATCAGCGCCGAGTGCTTCGACCTCATCCTGCAGCTCATGTACCTCGGCCGCATCGTGGTGGGCAGCTACGAGTTCGAGGAGCTGAAGGCGTCCATGTCCTACCTGCAGATGTACTACATTCCCGACTCGCTGGAGGACCTGCGAGACATCCGCAGCTCCAACCTCACTCCATCTTCGTCTGCCTCGTCCTCCTCCTCCTCTTCCTCCAGCTCCTCCACCGGCGTCTCTGGAGGGAAGATGATGTTCGGAGTCCGGATGTACGAGCAGCAGAGATCCACGGCGCCGGAGGCGGAGCTTCTACCGAAGGCGGCGACCAGCAGCAGCGCAGGGCGCCCACCGGTTCCCGTAGCTGCCAGCAGGGCGGCGCCGGCTGTAGCGGTGGCAGCAGAGGAGGTGGCTAGCACACCTTTGATCGTGGCTCCGCCCACAGCGGACAGCGGCGCAGAGCAACCATGTGACCTGAGGAAGCGACCAGGCGGCAGAAGTTCTGCTCTCAAAGACCGGCCGAGATTTGGCCGCACCTACACCTGCGACGACTGCGGCTTCGTCTTCAGCTGCGAGAAGCTGCTGATCGAGCACATCCTGACCTGCACCAACAGGAAGGCCTACCACCCGCCACGAGGAAACGCCGAGGGCGACAACAGCTCCGGCAAGGGGGAGAGCTCCGCCTCCGAGAGCGCCGAGGAGCAGAGAGTCGTCTGTAAGGGCGAGGACGACTGGGCTGACAGTCGGGCCGACTCGGAGCTGCCCGTCAGGTCGCTGGCGGCCGGCACCGACAGCGAGCCCGGCTCCACCCGCAGCATCAAAACGGAACCGGAGGAAGGCCTGTTCCCTGAGATCGAGATGGTTCAGGTGGGCGATCACGCAGCCAGAGACTCACTGAGGGAGAGGATGGGTTTGGCCCGCGAGTCGGAGCCGGGAGTGTCGGGTCTGGAGAGCTGCGGGGAGTCGGCTGAAGGCCACCTGCCGAGCAGCAGCGACTCCGGGATCCCTGCCAAACTCCGGAAGGTCAAGGATGAGAAGCAGGAAGCCGACTGCGCTCCCTGCGAACTTTGTGGCGCCATTCTGACTGAGGAGGACAAGTCCTCCCACTACCTGTCCAACCACATGGGCCACATATGCGCCTGTGGGCGGTGCGGTCAGGTTCTGATCAAAGGCCGGCAGTTGCAGGAACACGCCGAGCACTGCGGCGAGTCCCACGGCGCCGAGTCGGACTCCCACGGGGAGGATGAGGTGTCGCTGCTGGGGGAGCCTCAGGGGATGGACGAGGGTCTGCTGGACGCCGCCGACCTGGCCTGCCCTCACTGCGGCCTGCTGTTCCACAACGAGAGCGTGGCGCTGGAGCACGCCTTGACTTGTCACGATCAAGACTTGTTTCGGCCCGTGGCGCTGGAGGAGGGCGGGGAGCCTGACCACCGCCGCAAACACTTCTGCAGCATCTGCGGCAAAGGCTTCTACCAGCGCTGCCACCTGCGGGAGCACTACACCGTCCACACCAAGGAGAAGCAGTTCACCTGCCAGACCTGCGGCAAGCAGTTCCTGCGGGAGCGCCAGCTGCGGCTGCACACCGACATGCACAAGGGCATGGCGCGCTACGTGTGTCCCGTCTGCGACCAGGGAACCTTCCTGAAGCACGACCACGTCAGGCACATGATCTCCCACCTGTCGGCCGGAGAAACCATCTGCCAGGTGTGCTTCCAGATCTTCCCAGGCGGCGAGCAGCTGGAGAAGCACATGGACGTCCATCTGTACATCTGCGGCGTCTGCGGGGAGAAGTTCCGGCTCCGCAAGGACATGAGGAGCCACTACAACTCCAAGCACACCAAAAGACTGTAAGGCATCTGCAGAGTCTGCGGCGTCTGCAGCTTCTGTAGCATCTACACAGTCTGTAGCGTCTACGGCGTCTGCAATGTCTTCAGGGTCTGTGGTGCCGGTGGCATCCGCAGCGCATACAGTCTGCAACTTCTATGGCGTCTGCAGCCTCTGCAGTGTCTGTCGCGCCTACGGAGTCCGCGACTTCTGTAGTGTCAGACATCCGTGAGGTCTGCGGTATCTGCAGCGTCTGCTCCTAGAAGCCATAAATGTGAGAACAAATCAAGCACTTGAACACCAAAAAGATGACTTTGAATCTGCACTTTGAAGCTTAATGCAGAACCTGAACAGGTGTTCAGACTGCGAGCAGCGAGGCTGGTGATTGGTCGCTTCAGATCAGTAAAGACTTTGATCAGAGGAAGGATCGCCCGGTGCTGAAACTGATCCGACCCGGTTCAGATGATGTTTAGTTCTGTTGGAACGGGGAGAAAAAGTCCAAAATGTAGCGGGTTGTAGAACCGGGCCGGAACAGTCTGATGGTGTCGCTCGCAGTTTGAACTCCAGCACCGGGTTTTTACCTCCCACAGCCTGAACGGTTCTGATTGGTTCACCATGAGGAGCCTCTCAGGTGAGGTCACTTCCTGTTTCAGAGCATGGACTTGTTTCTTTTCTTTAGCCTTGATACCGACCCATTTTCCAGAATACTAAAAGTTTCTGCAGACGTTTGGGTTTCAGGTTCTGGTTCTCCTTCTCTAATGTGTGCCTTTGCTGTCATATCAGAACTCCAAGAAGAAAACACTAGAACCAGTTGGTCAGAACCGGCCCGACTGGTCTGATCTCTGACTGCGATGCCTTACCAGCCTCATCTTCATCACTTCCTGCACAGAACCAGAACCGGTCCCTACACTGACCAACAGAACCAACTCAAACCAGTTAAAACAAAACAGTTTCTGACTAAAACCAGGTTGGTTCAGGTGATTTCACACATCCTGAGTCCGGTTTCAAACATTTGGACCTTCAGAACATCAACCGAGCCCAGAACCAGCAGGTTCTGTCGGTCCAGATGGTTCCGATGTTCCCATTTACCGCAGAATCTCCCAGAGGCTCCGGCATATTGTGAGCCTCAAGTAAAAATCAGAACCGTCCAGTTCTGGTCCGGCGGCCATTTGTGGCCCAAAAACGTTTCCAGAACAGAAAAAGTTTGACCAAAGAGAAAAAAGTTCTGTATAAAAATCACCTTATTTGTTTTTAATATGGTCAACATTTAATTTTAGTGTAAATAAGAAAAACATTGAGTTCTCAGTCTAAATCACACTCAACAGAACCAGGAAACCGACCCGTTTCCTGGTTCTGTTGAGTGACAAGTTAGATGGAAAACAATGGACTAAATTGAATTAATTCAAAAAATTAATTCAAAATAATTTAAGAAATTAATTCAAAATAATTATATAGTTTAATGATTTCATTTAATAATTTTATTCATTTAAAATTTTAATCTAATATAAATAAAAATTTATATTTTGATTACATAAAGTGGAATTTTGTGACTCCAAGTGATTTTAACTTAATATTGATTCATGTTGCTAAAAGTTTGAACTGAACAATAATCATTTATCTTAATAATAATAATAATAATGTACTGATATAAAAATTTGTCTCCATATTTACCACTATTATATATTTTCCTACCCTTTGAGGAGATTGCTTCTCTGCTTCAGTTAAATACCCACAATCCTGTGCTGCATCACTATCAGTCACATGACCAGGGGCATGAAGCTCCGCCCCTTTACAAACAAATGGCAACAAAATGGAGATAAATGTCAGTTAATATCAGTTATAGTTGATGGTGATTTATCATCCCTCCCTAACTATATTAATCCATATTATTGCTGTTACTGTAGATAAATTATTATTGATGATTATACCAGGTATTTATTTTTTACCACTTAAATTAAAATATTTGTGCTTTAATTGGTTGGAGGTAAATTATTGGCCTGAAGCAGCTTGTTGCTCACAGTGTGGCGGCGTTGAGGGATCGTTTCTATGGTAACCAAGCTGATTGGGCATCTATCTGAGTCATCTTCATGGTCCGGTTGGTTCTGGTCGGTTCTAACTGATAGACCGAAACAGGACAGCAGATCTGGTTCTGCTGGTTCTGGTTCTTTGGACGCACTAAAGGGGCGTTTCACATGCAGAGCTGTTGGTCTAACTATGGGTCTATTTTCTCTGGGTTTTTTCTTCCTGTCAGGTGTCGCCGTGGCGACCTCGGACCCCCAGAGGGAAAAATCGGCACCAATTTTATTGAGTCTTTCTTTTTAAAATGAAACTAGTTGAACTTCATTTCTGCCGCAGGTTCTGGTTTTTGGTCCGATCCGCTGGTTCTGTTGCGGTTCCGGGTCCAGTTTCATGTTCTGTTCTGGTCACACAGGCCTTGTTCTACTCTCAATAAACCAAGTGATCTTCTGTTTCGAGCTGCAGTGTTTGTCTGATGAAAATCCTCATCCTCACGTCATCATCGAAAATTACACTTTTTTTTCATCTTCTAAAGAAAAATATCAAATATTTTATCAAAATATATCCACATTAATTTGCAAGTAAATTACATATTTTCTCTTAAACAACATTAAGTTATTCATGAGTATTTTCTATTTAATTTTATTGAAATTTAATGGTAGTTTATGTGAACTTGGCTTCTGGGTCCAGTGGATTTCTGTAAATCTCCAAGCCATTGAGCTGGAGTCGAGCACTGCTCTATGGAGCCCCCTGGAGGCCATGAGGGGCATTTTTACTATTGTCATCACCTCACAAGAGAAATCCATCCCCTGGAAATAAATTTGCAAATAGAACCCTGGTCTATTTTGTAGATAGAGGAAAGGAGTAAATTTCAGCCAAAAAACTTAGAAACTTTAATCTTAATCTCAGATGTTTTCTAGATAATTCCTGAGTTTGAAAAACCAAATTTGCTGGGGAAAAAAAACTGAAATTTTTAGATTATTCTCAGACGTTTTTTTAGAAAGAATGTGAAAATTTTGGAGCTGTAAAGCAACAAAAATAAAAACTTAGAAAAATTTTGATATTTTGAGTTAATTCTAGTTATTAATTTCTAGTAAAAACAATTTCAAGTTGAAAATTTGCTAGAAAAAAATTCAAATTTTAAGATTATCAGATATTTTTAGAAAAAAATTGAAAATTTCTGAGTCTGACTGTAAGGGACTGAAGGATGTGAATTAGCTGTTTGTTATAATCTGGTACAGCAACATTTATGTTTGAGTTGTACATTGTCCCTTTTTAAATGGTTCATTATCATCAAAAGTCAAAAATTTTGACTTTTCAAACTCAAGATTTTTTTCTAGAAAATGTCTGAGTGTTTTTTCTTGTAAATATTCAACTATGCACTTTTCCCTCCTTTAAAAGGAGGAATGTTTCTCTGTTCATTTTTGTATGAGGCCTAAAATCAGACTCACTTCCTGTTTCTACCTGAGAGGTCAAAGGGTCACCGGCTGATGAAACGGCTTTAATCCAGGAGATGCTGGATGATCCATTTTGTTGGGATTAATCTGAGCTGATCTCCAATCAACCAGAAACCTCGTTATGCTGATGGATGCTGATCGGGACGCGACCCGGAAAAACATTTGAATCCAGGAAAAACTCATAGAAAATATAATTACATAGTTCTGCATCTCAGCAGTTTGAGTCTGGGAGACTAACGCTGCCGAATTTATCCATCAGCAATGAGGAGGCCAAAGCTTCCTGCTTCCTTTCCTCACTTTAGACTTTATTTCTTTCTTTCTAGAATTTCGACAAACGACTCATTTTGAGAAATATTACATACAAGGATTTGTTTTCCAATATATCCCATTAACTGCAGTTCTTCCTCATATTGTATTAAAGTTTTGTATTTTGTTTAGCAAACATTAAAAATTGGCACAGACGCCAAATTTTAGTTTTTGTCCAAACTCATTAAAAGCAGCATAAAAATAGATTTGTTTCTATCCCAGATGAGGATATTAGTAGATTTAGAATAAATACATACTTTACCTATTACTGGAATAATAGGCAGAAATTAAATTATAATAGTTTTATTTAGAAATGCAAACTTAGACTGTCTGAAGGAAAAGAAGAAAAATTAAAATACAAACCAAACCAATTTTAATTTGACAAATTTGCACCAAAAAAGCCAAACTTGTGCATCAATATAAGGAGGAATATGGGTAAAAAGGCTGATTTGTTCCATTTTATTTTATAGATCTTCTCTATTTTAGATTGTAATCAGTTTATGTTACAGGGTTTCCCCCAGTGTATTATAGGCCTGGCGGCCCGCCAGGTTATACGAGCCCCACCACCAGGCTAAGCCTTTCTTATTTATGTTTTTAAGGGGGAAAAAAATTGCTCCTTTTTTTGTTTGTTTGTTAAGCTGGATTGCAAGCATCTCTGTAGCTCTGAGCGTTTCACTGGCAGAACAGATTTATTCCCAAAAGATATGTTTAAGAAGATATGTTTATAGTTTATGTATTCAAAGCCGGACCAATCACCCCAGCTGGATTAAATTTACCTCAGTGCACGCCTCCTTTCACTCCAACTGGACACAGGCTGACCTGCATGGATATGTACATCAACCCCCTGTGAGGAATTGTGTTTCTTTCCAGAGTTTTTGATCAAGGTAGGAGTTTAAAACCCACCGTTAGCTCTGGTTGTTCAGAGCTAACGGCGGGCCGCAGGAATAACTTGTAGTCGCTTTCAGAGGAGCGTTGAGGAGCAGTGAGAATGATTTATATTTGTGGACAAAGAATTTTGTGCGGCTTTTCCATCCCAACACACCGCCCAGCGCCCGGCTCTGTCTGCCCCGCAAAGTTCATGTGTGTCCTGGTTGTTTGGAGCGTTAGCGGTTAGCGAACCAGCGCTAATCATCATGCAGCTTCAGCCGGTGAAAAGCTTTTCGCTCACCTCGAAGTCACGCATCACACTGGTTTTATATTATCTTATTATCATTAGTAGTATATTTTTTTGCGGTTACAGAAGAATCAAACCATGTCAAATGCTTTGTCCACTTACTCAGAGTTGATGAGCGCAAAACTGAGAAACTCAGATCTGCGTCCCGTAAAACTGAGCAAGTTTCTGTGACTCTTATTAAAACTCAACAGACACGAAATGTTAGAGCTACTAAAGCCACGTTAGCAGCATTAAATTAAATCTCCTGTTTGTTGCGCAGTGCAGCGGGTTTATCTCATGCAGGGCCAGTCCAAGGCTGCATGGGGCCTGGACTGAGGGGCCCCTCTTGCTGCTGAAAGCATCAGCACCACTAACTCCTTCTGTGTTACATTTAATAAAATCTGGGAGAGGGCAGCAGTTTAACTGGCCAACCTAAAAAGCAATAAATTATAACTGCAGTTTACTCATGTGTATTTGTGAACAAACAGCTCAAACTCAAAGATTAAACTCACAGCATCAGATTGTTGCTATGGTAGCAAAACAAAATGAATATTGGTCTTTGAACTTTTACAAAGTAAACTTGCCATCTTCTTAAAATCTTACATATAAATGTTAAACAATTTAAAATCTTTTATGATGAAACCATTAAATTATATTCAGAAGCATTGATCATCTCAATAAATAGATGTTGCATTTATGTATCTGTGATAAAATATTAGCATTTATGGCCCTGAAGCCCTGATGGAGCCGCTGACTAGATTTGGATTAAACAGAAGTGCAAATAATTGATATTCATTTTAATTGTGTTTTTTGATTTGTTGTTTTTAAGTCTAGTTGTGGGTTTTAATATTGTTTCACTGGGAATGTTTTCCAGTAACATATAGTTACCCAGTAATATTTTTACATTTTCTGTCAACTTAACATCTTTTAGTACAAAACACGGGTCCCGCCTGGCTGAGCAGGTATTCTGGGGGAAACCCTGAATTTATTTTTTCTCTTGTTTTAAAGATTTAAATGTAGTTTATAATCTATAATGTTAAATTATCTAATTCAGTTCAAAAATACTTTCTTTATTCCAAAGGAAAATGAATTGATATAACTGATCGATGTTGATGCTGTGGTCAGGACGGAGCTCCAGCAGCAGTCAGCGTTGCTAGGAATCAGAGGAGGCCTCTGACTGAAATCAGCAGAGACGATGATCCACTAAAATGTCCTGGATGACATCATCAGCTCTGCTAATCCACCTCCTTTGCTTTTGCAGCTCCTCTTTAAGTCTCTGGCTCTTTGTTTAGAGAGATGCTGGAGCAGAGCGTAAGATCCTTTGTTTCTGCTCTGCAGCCATTAAAGCTCCTTTTCATCTCCTCTGGGATTGTTTGGGTCTTATTTGGATTTTACTAAACTGAAAAAAAAACCAAAGGAAAATGTTGATGCGTCCAAAGCTTCTGCAGTCAGACTGAAAACGAGCTTTTTGTTTAGCAAACACTGTAAAAATGCAGCGTTCTAGTTGAATTCTGAATTATTCAGACGTGAACCTCTCCATGGCTCAGTTCAGAGACAGTTGGTCATTTTTACATGGAGAACTTTCTGTTCCCTCCAAGACAAATAGTGATCCGGAACGTTCCAGTAAACATTTGCAACATTAGCAACGCGTTTGGTGTTGACTGAAGGGTCCGGCAGGATCCGGTTAGAAAGCTGGTGTGAACAAATGAGATGGAGCCGACCAATCAGAGCAGAGCGTGGATGGGTGGCAGATTAATGGGAAAAAAAACAAAAACAGATCAGCAGCTGTAATCTGACGATTCTGGGGAAAAAAAGCAGAACTCAAACTGATTTATGGTCAAGTCAAAGTCCAACTCTCAGCAGCGACACCTAAAGTTTGAGAAGAGAACTGCAGCAAGTGGGAAAAGTAAATACAGCTTTAAGGAGCTCATCGCTCACTTCCTGTCACTAACAGGAACTGAGCGAACATGAATGTCACCATTCGATGCGATGTACCAGATTATGGCAAAAGCTAACTGACATCTGCAGTCAAACTCAGAAATTTCCAAGTTTCTTCAAGAACATTTCTGACATTTTCAGTCTTTTGACTTTTTAAGCTCAGAAATTTCCATTTTTTCTCCCCCAGAAAACTTTTGAGGTTAATCTAAAAAGTTTGGAATATTTTCTGCACAATTTTTGACATTTGAAAACTCAGAAATGATCCTTTTTTTTTTTTTCTAGAAAATTTCAAAATTTGAATTTTTTCTAGCACAATTTTGCCTCTCTAAATTCAGAAATGAAGCCTAGGCAATGTTTTTGCTGCAGCATCAGTTGAAGTTTTCATTCAGTTTAATTTGATCAGAGGTTGACCTTCAGCAGATCATGGAGGTTCATCTAGAACAAACAGAACATTTAATCAGCCCTCAGAACAGACGTGGACCAGAGGTCCGTTTCAGGTCTTATGAAATAAATGAGAGCGTTCACCTTTAAGGAGGCATGAGGACAGGTCAGCACACCGAACACATGACAAACGATCTGTTTTATCTCATTTTAGCAAACAATCCCAGATCAAAATAAAGGGATATTTCACTAATTTGTAGCATGCCAGACATTTTTATGGTTATTGAATATCCTTTGGATACTTTTGTTCCTCTATAGACTGACCCTATGGTTCTGATTTTAAACCCAAATGAATCTTGAAGTGAAACTGAGCTCTGAGAAGAGACGGTTGGTTGAGTTTTAATTTTTTGGCTAAATTGAGTTATTTTCAATTTAAAAAATTAAATAAATCTTCGGCCTTTTATAAAATGTAGGAATCAGTGACCCTAAGAACAAACGCTGTTCTGTCTGAACAAAGAAATGTGGAAATTAGTCGGATTTGAATCCAAATGTCACATTTAATATTCTCATGACACGACACTGAAAACCTCAGCGTCCAAATGATGCAATCATAGAAACATTTAGATGGAGTCTGAACTGAGCAGACAAAATCTCATTATACAAGAATGGTTTTGTGCAAAATAAATTAGCAAACATGTTTTGTATAGGCCATGGGCCTGTCCTAATGCTCAATTAAGCATAATAAAAACCACAGCAGCTGCTACCCTTTTTTACAGATTATATCAGTGTTCATGTTAACGGCCATCTTATCGTTGATTGTTGTACCAAAGTATTTGTATTTTGTAGAAAACTGCATTTCTGTGCTGTTGATAAACACTGGGGATGGAGACGTTTATGGAGCTGTCGTGATTTGAGTTTTTCCCTGTGTTTATTTAGTATTTGTCCTCTGTGTAATCCCGTAGTCTTGAGGTTTTGTTGATTGTTTCCCTCTGTAACCTGTTGTCCCTGTCCCTGGTCGGATCCTCGTCGTATGTCTAACTTTATCTATGTATTGTTTAGTGTCGTTCACGGTGGAACTGGAAAGTCCCGTGTCGGCTTCAGCTCTCGCTAGCAGTCTTTATTTTAGCAGTTGCTACCAGAGTTACTGTCAGCTTTAGTTTCACTGTGCTGCCTGTTTCTCTTTGGACTGTCGAGCTACATTTACATTAAAACCACCTTATAGCCATAACCTGGGTCCTCAGCGCTCTTTCTCACCACCCTCCACTTCTTGACAGGAGCTCCTCATATTAACTCCTTGGTTCCTAATGATGGACACGTAGCATCAAACTGGTTAGCATCCATTTGGATTGTGGGAAATGAAGGAATCTGAGAAACAGTCAGTTGGGAGATTCAGCTAAACTTGGGAGTACAGAGTGCATGGCGTCCATGTTGTGTGTTTACGTTGGGTGTGTGAGTGTTTTCCTGTTTATCTGTCAGGCTGAGTCTCTACTGGTATCTGTCCAAACTATCTGCTTGAGCTGCTGCCCTGGTTCTGATCCGCTGTTTCCTCATCCCGCCTGGACCAGAACCAGCGGTGAGAAGATGCTGATCCAACATCAAACAAGGTGATACTGAAACATTAACCAGTATTGATCCTCCGTTGCAGGTAAGGATCAATAAATTGCATCACGTTGGCCTAGTTCAACCCTGATCTTTGCTCCCAGAGGTCCAAAGCTC